>JAADXC010000137.1:0-56715 GCA_023336425.1 Phytopythium cucurbitacearum (nom. inval.)
CCCCCCCCCCCCCCCCCCCCCCCCCCCCCCCCCCCCCCCCCCCCCCCCCCCCCCCCCCCCCCCCCCCCCCCGAGACTCATCAGCGGCAGGATGCGGTGCGTCCCCGGCCGTAAAGAGCCTGCGGGCCGCCAGCTGGGCCGCCGAGACTGCAGTCGACCACCGCCGGCCGCCGGCTTTTCGTCCATCCGGTGGGTGGCGTCGGGTCCGCACATCCGCCGGTCTCGTCCCCGGCCTCGTCCCCCGCTGGGCCTTGGGGGCTTTGGCGGCCGGAGCATTGCGGACCTGCCGGATCTGATAGCCCATGCAAACTGCAAGAGAAGGCTGTCCCACCCTGCGGGTGCCGGCCCCGTCGCCCGCCCGTCCACCCGCCTCGGCAGGCCCCCCCTCCTCGCGGCCGCCCGCCCATGGCGCGCCGCGGCCGCGGACCCACACAATCCGGTTTCTCCATCGACAGCCATTTTGCCGCACGCTGGCAGAGTGGGAGGCGGACGGCGGCCCGGTGGCCGGAACTGGTCAACGCAAAGGCGACACCACACCACAAGCAGACCGCGGACGGGGACAGCCCCGGCCTGGCGCTGCGCTCCCCCAAGCCCGCCACCCGGTCGCCACCAAAAGCCTCGCGGCTTGTTTCTCGCACGCGCCGCGGATTACACGGAGGTGACCGACAGGTGGGATCCCATCAACCATCCGCACACCGCGAGCGGTCGGGATCGCGCGCGCGATCGACCGAGCCGCCCCGCCTTCAGCCACCCGGCCATCCGGCCACCTGGCCCCCGGCCACCCGGCCCCCCCGACCGACCCGCACTCTCCTTCAACGCGGACCGGCTGGCCGGCCGCACCAGTTCATTCAGCAATTTGAGGCGAGCGGACCGTGACTCGTCCCACCCAACCCCCCCCCCCCCCATCCGTCCACCGGCCGACCGACCGGCAGCCGCCGAGAGTGTTGGTTGTCCGCCGGCCAGCAAGGTCTCCTAGGGCCAGCAGGTCGACGTATATGATTTGTGAAGTGCGGCCGCTCGAGTCCGCGTCCTCCCTCAAGGCGCCGCCGAGCATGCACGTGGGCGGCCACCCAGGCGGCGGCCAGCCCACCGACGACTACGGATTCGACTACTCCTCACAGCACCAGCACCAGCCGCAGCCAGAGCCGCAGCCGTCGGCCACGCGGCCAGCCATCGACGAGTACTATATGCAGCAGCAGCCGATCCACCAGCAGTACCCTCCGCAGCAGGTGCCAACGCAGGTGCCAACGCAGGTGCCAACGCTGCACGCACCGTACTTCCCGCACCCGATGACGGCCCCCGCGCCGCTCTACATGCGCCCGACGCTCTACCCGCCCGGCGACAGCATGGACGGCAAGAGGAAGGGGCTGGCCACGCCGCTAGGGGCCGTCGGGTCTCAGCTACACAAGGCAGCGGCCACGGTCGTCTCACCCGAGGCAGCCCTATCCGCGGTCTCCGCTAGCCCCGAGCGGATCTGCGACGTGTGTCGGTTCCCCGACGCAGTGCTGGCATCGCCGCCGTGCGGCCACCAGTTCCACTCGCGGTGCGTGCACACGTGGCCGTGCACGCAGTGCCCCGTGTGCGACGTGGCCGTCCCGCAGCTCCGCGTGCTGCGGCTCGACATGAACGCGCAGCTGGACACGCGCAGCGGCAAGTGGACGCGCGCCGAGGAGAAGTTCATCGACGTCATCCTCACCGAGTTCGACCGCAACGCGCTGCCGCTCGCGAACGGCACGCCCGTGCGGCTCGTGCTCGCCAAGCTGCTCAACTGCTCGACCATGCGGCTGTCCAAGAAGTTCCAGAAGAACGCGCTCGGCAAGCGCACGTTCCGGCTCGACAAGCCCGTCAAGGGGGCCCCGAGCCTCGCGTTCGACCGACACGACCACGTGCGCCGCCAGGTGGACTTCTCCCGCGCCGAGGCTGTCTTCCGCCACGAGCTAGTCGAGCAGTTCCGCCGCGAGAACAACACGGACGAAGGCGCGTTCCGCGAGACGATCGACCTGCGCCGCGCCGTGCAGCAGTTCTGGGTCGCCAACTTCCTCAAGCTCGCCGTGCTGATCGTGCAGCCCGTCGAGGGACTCGACATCTCGGACGCCAAGAAGAAGAAGCAGGCGCTGCTCATGCTGCGCAACGGCCAGTACGACGAACTGCTGTCGTGGAACCGCTCGCCGGCGAACGCGACCTCGGTGTCGCCCATGCCCGGCCGCGACGGCGCCGCGCAGTGGGCCCCCATGGCTCCGGGCATGGTCAGCGAGCCGTACTTGGCCGCCTTCCAGGGTGTCCCGGAGGAGAAGATCGGCGTGCTGGAGCCACAGCGCTCGTTCAAGAAGATGCGGACGCCGGAGGGGTCGATCGGCATGCAGCGTTTCGAGCAGCAGCCGCAGCTCCCAGGCGTGGTCGATCCGGCCATGTCGGGGTACGCGTACGGCAAGGTGACGCCGCCGACGCCGTCGTCCTACGGCCAGCTCGCGTACCAGCAGCAGCAGCAGCAACAGCAGCAGCAGCCACAGACCCAGCAGTTTGTGTATGCGAGCCATCAGGGGTACTCGCCGTTCTCCATACCCAAGGCGGAGCGCGCGCCGACGCCGACGCTCGGCTACAGCAACGTGCTGAACCAGCAGCAGATGCCCGCGACCTCGCAGGCGCCGCTGGCGGCGTACGACGTGAACGACCCGCGCGCTCAGGCGCGAGTGATGCCGCCCGTGTACGCGCGGAATCCGGGGGAAGAGAACGCGCCGCCGGGCCATCCGACCAACAACCAGCAGGCGGCCACCGCCGGGAGTGGACCGTCGCCGTGGGACGAGCTGCTCGAGGACATGTCCGAGCCGACCGCGCAGGTGGTGGACCCGTCGCTGCAGGCGTGGTCGAACCTGCACATGCTCTGAGCGGAGGAGCGGTTGCGATTCGTGCGCGGGGAAACTAGAGGCGACACCCGAGGCACCAAGTGAGTAGGAGTATTTAAGTGGTTAAAACAGAAATACAAAGAGCAATGCAGCGCAGGGAAGAATGTCCAGATCGTCCGGAGAGTTCAACGACTTCGGCGAGTTCAAAGAGTTGGGGGCGTTCAAAGAGTTCGGAGAGTTCAGAGCGTCGGCTCGAAGCAGTGGACGCTCCGAATGGTCCACCTTGAGTTCAGCAGCCCTGATTTCATCGCATTGTTTGTGATAACGTGGGACAGATAAAAGGGATTCAATTTGCAAGTCGAAGCACCCAAACTCCCAGGCAACCTTATTCGCGGGACTCATTTAATTCAGTATGCCGTATTTACGTATTTTGAAAACGCATTCTGGGTGTTTTTTGCGAGCGCATCAAATCAGCGGACCGCAAGGCAGGACGATGATGCTGGCGCGGTCTGGCGCGTTCCGCCGCGCACTGGGCCGGAGGGCGGCGCCTGTAGCCCCGCGGCGGCCCATGTCGCTCTTGGGGGCCATCTTCGGCATCGGCGAGTTCGAAGGCGCGCGCAACCAGGCGCTCGGCGGGGCCACGGGCAAGCAGCACGCCTTCGAGATCGCGCTGCTGGAGGTGCGTGGCGTCTTTCGGTTGCTTTGTGGGGTCGGTAGACTCACTTTCCCGGTATATTGCGCAGTATGTCGGTATGAACGCGCACCCCAAGTACATGCTGCAGAAGGTAATGAGGTCCGCATAGACCTTGATGTACCGCGTTTTGAGACTGATGAGTTTCTGGAGATAGGTGCTGGATGATGCGCCGCAGTTCCTCATGGGCCACGTCCTGGTCGGTGCCAGCGAGTGTCTCGCGCCGCTGGCGCACCAGGACTCGCTTGATGCCAAGGCGCGGCTGGCGACGGCGGTTGAGATCGCCAACACAGGTTGGGGGGTTGTCGAGTAGCAAAGAACTAAAAGAGCGAAGACTGATGCTTTGATGGATGCAACAGCGGCGGACGTCTCGCCGGCCGAGAAGATGCACGTGCTGGCGCTGGACGGGATGGTGCACGGCCGTTTCCGCGAGGCGGCGGTTATCTACGAGACGATCTTGACGCAGAACCATTCGGATCTGCTGGCGCTGCGCTGCTGCTTCGACTTGTACTTGCTGCTCGGGTGCGGCCAGTTAGCAACGCTGGGTAGCAGTTCCTCTGTCTGACACTGTGTTTGTATCAACTCCTTGGCAGTGATCACCATAACATGCTGACGTCAATCACGCGACGCCTCCCGTCGTGGTCGCCGAACGAGACAGGTATGTTGAGTTTTACTAGACCGATGTTGTGTTGATTTGGTCTCTAAAGACATCGTGATGACGCTGGCTCGGACTACAGGCTACAGCCACCTGCTGTCGATGCAGGCGTATGCCCTGCAAGCTGCCGGTCGTCTGGATGCAGCCGAGGCGTTGGCCGAGAAGGCCATGTCGATGAACGGGAACGATCGCTGGGCGTGTATGAATGCTGCATCTCGACGTTTTCTTCGCGCTGGAGCTTATGATCTCGTGTGTTGGATGTCACTGGAACAGTCTACACGATGCTGCACGTCTTCGAAGCGCGAGCCAATGCGAACCACGGCGCGAGTTACGCCAACCAGTACAAGGTGCGATTGCTTCACCTGAGCGATAGAGTCCCAACCACTTCTAACATTGAACATCCAGGATGCGTTCGATAATGGCGGGCCGCTTGAGCGTCACCTGTACTTCCAGTGGGCGTTGTTCCTGCTGGAGCTCGGCCGCTACGACCGCATTGACAAGATGCTCGAGGTCAACATCTTTCCGCGTCTGCGCGACGGCCGACTCCACTCGTACCGGACTTTGTGCGATGCGACGCAGCTGTTCTGGCGCCTTCGGTTCGCCGGCCGCGACACGAGCGAGCTCGCTCAGCAGCTGCGCGATGGGTGGGTGGCTATCTCCAGCAACGACAAGGTTGAAGGCGACCACTTCCACTCGAATCTTCCACCGCTCGCCAAGCTCTGTCGCCATGTACTGTACAATCGCTGACATTCCGTCGTAGACAGTTCACAAGTATTTTTGCTGACGTTGCTTGATCTCGACTGTTGGAATGAACAGAGTGTGCTGGCACTGACAAAGGAGAGCATCCCGGCGTCCGACAGTCTTGACGTCGTCGAACCCGTCGTTTCGTTGCCGGAGCTACAGAGCCAGCTGCATGCCGTGCCAATTCAGTTCAGCTATCCGCCGCCATCGGGTACGTTTTTGTCGTAATCTGTTGTTGTCATGTTTGCTGGACATGTTGACTAGAGTTCTATGCAGACTACATCAACAACGTATTTTCGAGTGTTTACCAAGCGTTTGAGCACTATGCGGAGGTACGAACTACCATTCGATACAGCGTCAAACTCGATGCTAACGTTGGAGGAATGCTTGCTCTGGGGAGTAGGAACGATACGAAGAAGCGGCGCAGCTATTGCTCCGCATTCGCGGGGATCTCGCCGTGCTCGGTGGAAATGCGGTCGAGCGTGACCTGATCAACTTGCTGTTGATTGAATGGTAACTCGACGGAAAGCGAGAGGTGTGTCGCTTCAACATCATGCTCATGATACCCCACTGTCTATGTAGCGCCGCCAGCAGCGCCGACCTCGGACTCGCCAAACTCCTGCTGAACGAGAGGTACAACCAAATGTGTCCTGGATTGTCCCGGCAGAGTATGACTAATGTCCACATGCTTGTTATGATCAGACTGTGCGATCGCCCGCAGAGCGCGCAGTCGTGGAGCAAGTTCTCTCGCGTGTTCGAGTCCATGGGGGATGCATCTGGTGTGCGCGACGCGCAGAGCATGAGCTACGTGCTCGGTCTCGGCCAAGGCGGGCACGGCACCGCCTAGCCGACCGGACCTCGCCATCGTCCCGTCTGCCTCGCGCATTAGGCAGATCGACAGATCAATAGACTTTTCTGAGCACCGACAATTGCACACTTGCTGCGACTTCAACACAATGTAGCCACATGTATCTCCAAAGTACGATGTACCAAAACGTAGGTACACCCAATTATGGCGGGAAAACCGATTGGCGAGTGAAAGAGCACACTAGCACAATGGCCTCCAAGCGCGTGTTCCGCGCATGCAAGCTCCAGGGGCTAGCGCTGCGCGCCGACGCGCTGCAGAAGCTCACGGACGAGCTCATCAAGTACGCGATCGTGTACATGAGCTGTCTAGCTCTTCGGGTTTGCTAACGTGCCTGCTCTCTGTGAATGCAGCGAGCCATCACTGGAGCTCGACGACGTCATCTACGCAATCAAGAACAACATTGACAAAAGCAAGAGTAGGTCCATTCTGCTGCCATACGATACGACCTGCAGTGGGCCATTACTGATTTGCATGTTGCGACTTGCTGCGGCAGTCCCGACGTCCGTGGTGACCCTCGAGGCGCTCGAGAGTGCGTTGGATACGCTGCTGGCCGTGTCGACGGAGAACCAGTTCGAGGCGATTCAAGTGTTCAACGCCTTTGAGATCCCGCAGCTGGTCTTCAACCAGAACAACAGCGCGTACGAGCTGCAGGGAGGCTCCAACCGCCACATCCACGCTGATGCCGAGGCGCGGCTCGACCTCTTTCGCAATCGGTGAGGCAACGACTTTTGTTGTGCTCGATGCTCCAAGCAGGAAACGTATAACAAGTTTGGCTGGCGTGGTCTGTGAACAGGTTCGTGACGGTGGATCTCCGTGTGAAGCGCAACAAAATGTTCGCGCCGCCGTCAGTAGCTGTCGCAAGTTCGATGGACTACATTGAGGTGGGAATGTTCAAGACTCGCTCACTAGTTCAATCGTTATAACTGACTAACCACTTTGTGTATCAGCTGTCGCGAATCGAGTCGCTGCTCGGCGCCACGGGCGTGCGCCGTGTAATTGGCATGATTGGTCAGGACGAGCGAAAGCAGTTCTACCTGGAAGACCTGACCTCGCGGGTCTACATCGACCTGTCCAATGCAGTAGGTCGCTTCTGCTACATTGTCTGCACATCACGGACGTAAACTAATCCTGCACATGCGATGCTGGCGTGGTTCTACTCTCGGCTAGAGCTACACGGATGGTCTATTCACTGTGAACTGTGTCGTGCTGGTCGAAGGCGAGGTGATCGACGATGTTTTGCACGTCCAGGTGCGTGCTGTTCTTCTCTCAAGATCTCAGTTTGGCACTGGATATGGTGTGGTTTGACTGAGAGTACATTCGGTTTTGTATCGGCAGTCGATGGGTTTCCCGCCACCAGAAGCGAAAGCTGAGTCAATGAAGGTACTTGGATCGATCGACCCGCTCGGCGTCGAAGTCTCTGCGCATCAGCTCTCGCAGATCCGGGAGCTGGAAGCGAACGACCACCACGCGACCTTCATTGTGCTCTCGGACGTTCACTTGGACGACCCGCAAGTGATGAAGCACCTGGACATCCTGTTTCAGGGCCTGGAGAGCGTCATGCCGTCGCTGTTTGTGCTTATGGGCGACTTCATGTCCACGTCTGTCGGCGGCGGCGCGGGCTCCAACTCGCTTCACGACCTTAAGGAGTACTTTGACGAGCTCGCCAGCCTCATCCTCAAGTACCCTCAGCTCGCCGAGAACTCGAGGTTCGTTCTGGTTCCGGGACCGAACGATCCTGGCTCACCCCGCACCTTCCCGAGGCATCCGGTACGAACAAACAAGACGCTGGCTGTGGTGCTCGAGTGTCTACTTACCTTTGATTCTTTGTATTGACTTCAGTTGCCCGATATTTGCACGCGGGATTTGATGCGACGAGTTCCAAACGTTACTTGCAGCACCAATCCGTGCCGGTTGAATCTTCCTGATCTGCATCCTTCTGTTTTGAGTGCCTAATGCCTGTTTGGGGTTGTGCGTGTGTCAAACAGGATCCGATATTACACACAAGACATCGTCATCTTCCGCGAGAACCTGCATCAGAAACTGCACCGCCACGCTATTCTACCTGCTATTTCGAGCCAAATGGAGACGGACGAGGGTGATGACGCTGCTGACCACTCTGAGCAAGTCGATATTTCAAAACATGTACGTCAAAACCGGTAGTCCTCTGATGTAGAGATCCCAGCTCATTGCCTCACATTCGTCATGGAATGCAGGTGGTGAAGACTATCATCGACCAGGCTCACCTGTGTCCGCTGCCGCTCATGGCGAATCCTGTCAATTGGGCGTTCGACTCGTCGCTTTCGCTCTTCCCACTGCCTGATGTGGTACGAAGCACGTGTGTATCCAGCAATGAGGATGATCGTCGAGGCTGACGTGGATGCTGTATGCTTTGCCGCAGCTGATTTTGGGGGACTCTACCGAACAGTTCCAGCTCGGCTACTCGTCCGTCGCGGTGTTCCACCCTGGCCCGTTCCACGTGGACTTTTCCTTTGTGCTGTATCGGCCGAGCACAAACACCACCGAATTCAGTCGCGTTGAGTAGTTGGTATGACGAATGCTAAACCTTGCTCTATGCAGCACTCTTAATGGCCCGTATCTACAAGATGGGCTTGTGGGCAGCTTTGTTGGGCAAGTGAGATCGGATGTGACAGGGGCAATAGCATATATTTGCCAGTATAACGACTTTTCCAAAATCTGTGATGGCTATTCTTGTTGGAAAACTGGTGCTCGTCATCGACTATCCGCACCATCACCACAAGGCAATGGGCGATTTCTCTTCTCGGCGCTATCTGTCAGATTGGTCGCTGGATTATCGAGACCGTGATGACGCTCGGCATCGAGACACTGCGGCCATCTTGCACGCGGTCGATCGTGTCGCCTCGCGGCTGATGCGCACGGAGGAGCTCCACACTGGCTCGCATCTCAACCGAGATGTGGCACAGCCAACGAACAAGTCGATCGATGCCGCTGCAGCAGCGCACCATGCCCACCCGAGTCTCCGAACCGTGTGTTTGACTACAACTTCCACTGACACTGGTGTAGTGGAAGGTCGTTCGCAGAAAGACCCGTCTCCAAGGAGAACACGTCCCCAGTCCGCCTCATCCGCTTCAAACTGCCAGCGGTACTTTGGCACTACTGGAGGACATACAAGCCCCGAAACCTCTAAGCGCCGGCAACGACCGCAGTCTGCAAAGACGCGAAGTGCAGCGGCACCGAACGACTCGACAGCTCGTTCCCACACTAGCGGGCGTGTGCCGTCCAAATGGACTGAAATGCTCCATCATAGCCCGAGCTTCCGCCAACCAAATCTGAAGAGACTCGAGGCGGAAACGAACGAGCTGCTTCGAAACATACTGGCTCGGAAGCGAAAGACAAACCACACATCTCGCGACATCCAGCGACACCGGCAATGTCCAGACTCGACGATGAAACAGGAGCGCCAAATTGCATCCAAGTCAGCATCGCAGAGCCAGTCTGGCGGCATACAAGTTGCTCGGGGCAGTGGTGTGCAAGTCGCGCGCACAAAGATGCAGCAGCACAACCAGCACCACTTGGACGATTTATCCTTGCTTCAGCGTCCCGGCAGTCCTGGTGCCATTGGAATGAAACAGTTGACAGCAGTGCAGTCCACGCTTGGACACCCTGAGAGCGACGAAGAGCGGCGAGATATTCGCGAGAAGACTCGCCTTCGCACCGCAGCACGGAAACAGACTGCGGCAAAGAACAAGAAGAGTAGCAAGCCTCCTGCTGCGTTTGGTTGGCGAACAGCGGCACGGTCGGACTGGACAGCGCGAGCAAGCTTTGGCGCTACTGATATACCAGGCAACACACGGCAACGTCACGCGTCCGCCTCTCAAGAGATACCGAAATCAATGAAAACCAAGCCAGCTTCACAGCCCGACCGAACCTTTGCTGAACTGTACAACTTATCTGAGAACGACTTGCCACTATCTACGTTAGCGTGCAAAGAGTTGAGGACAGCTCCGTCGTGTGCGCAGCCCAGTTTGGCAAGGGACCAGGACAATAGTCAACATGGGAAGAAGCGCAGATTCTCAAAGCCACAGCGGAAGAAGCGAACTCGGGGATCATCCAGGCAAACCGAAGCAGCTCTACATGATACAGTCGGTGATGAGATGATCGTCGGCAGCGTGTCTGAAGATGGAGTATTGCTCAAGAATCAGGGTTCGTGTCGAGATATGCCGAAGGGACATCATGACGACGAACTACAGTTCGCTTTAACGATGAACCAGAGAGATCGAGGAGAGCCGTCTCCGGTGGTTGTACCAGCAGATCAGGAGGTTAATGAACCTGTAAACTCGTCTCCGCCAAGCTCAGACGCCAGCAATCTGCTGGCTGAAGAGTGCGATCTCAATGCGGCAGAATCGGACGTGATTGTGCTGAAAATGCAGCCATGTGCTGATCTGATCGACATTTTGGCTGATGAATTGGACGTTCAAGCCAACATTACAGCTGTTGTCCCGCCCTTAGTACTGCCGATCGAAAGACACAAACATGTTGAAGGCGCAATTTTGACCCCTTCTCAGGCGGATAAAGATCGTGGCATGATCGAAGTTGTCGCTCCAGACAGTAGTCACAACTGCGATCTGGATGAATCTGCAGACAGTCTCGGTGGTGTTTTCCTTGATCAGTTTGCCACCGAACCAGCTAACGATGGCGTATATCCAACAAGTATTGGTGTATCCCGTAGTGAACCAGGTTGTCCAACACCAACTGAACAACTGCTGCTTTCCACAACTACTGCTGATGAAGCAATAAACCAAGTGCTGCGAAGATCAGATCTCGACTCTGTGATGGTTTCGGAGTCAGATCACAATACTAAAGGATTAAGCGAGTACACCGCAAGCAAACAGTGGACGGATGACGACGATTTTTTGGATGCTGGTGTTGGTTCACTGGATGACGATGGTCACGATTGCCCGAGTGCTGAGATTGGCGCGCTATCATACAGCTATGAGATGGATCTAGAGTCCGATACGGCAGAAGAGAGTGAACATGGCATGGTCACCGCTCCCAAAGAAAACAACGCAGATGACGCTGATGCTGTTGTAGATGTGGCAGCTATCCACACACTAACTCCGACAACCAGCGATCCAACACTCGCTATCGACGAACAACTCGTTCAACACGGAGACTCCTCGAACTGTGACGTTGCAAGCCGCTCAAGTGAATCCAGCAGTGACTTCACCGTGGATGAAATTGAGAAACTACGAAGCCGTAAGATGTCAGCAGACAGCAGCTCTGACGTATATCATTCAGCAGATTGTTTAGCGGTCGAGGAAGGCGTCTCTGCTCTTGATACAGAGGTAGATCTGATACAGGACGAAACTGATGCCAGCGAGCATCCTGCAATCGATCTCTCTATTGACTCCAGGATGCCTTCAGATTGCGAAAGCGAGACAAGACCAACTCCAGGCGCCGTCGTGCCGGAAGATTTCTTCAGTTTGGACGATCACGATGAAACTTTTGGAGTGGCCACTGTCAACGACGGTTATTGTTCTCAAGTCGGTGTCCATGATGATTCCAAAACAAGTTCTATGGAGAATGTGTCTCCTGCAGCTTCTGATCAAATTGCTGCATCGGATTCGATACTGCTGAAAGACCGACGCAAAAGTCTATGCAGCCTCGAGAACGAGATGACTGCTCACGACGTTGTGGACTATTGTGAATTGAATGTCGAGTTGTTCCCTCGTGCTCCTCGATCTGCGAGTTTTACAGAAACCTGCACAAACGAGCAGAAGTTCAAGAGTGATTTGAACCCAGTAGCAGTGTCGATGGACAATTGCCAAATCCAAATAGACGACGAGGTCGATGCCGCCGTGGATTCACAGTCTGGATGCACCCCAATTTTGCAACAGGTTGGTTCAGGTGGACAAGATGCAATCTGCCATGAATCATTTAAAACTCCCAGCATTGAACACGATGTCGAACACGCTGCGAACTTCCACTTCGACGCTCCTGGAGAGTCTGACCCATCAGAATGTGTGGAAGTTCCCTCGGATGCTGTACCCGATTCGAGCTGCAAGAACCTACCGCCAAGTGCAGCAGAACTCAGTGACGAATCGATCGTCTGTCTTTCTGTCGAGTATGATCAGAGCGACACGGATATGCCCTGTCAGACGAGGGATATTTCGCCGGACCATGAGACTGCTGCTATCCTAAATGACGATCATGATGTGATCCTGAGTGTACCTGTAGCCGAAGTATGCTCTGTTGAACTACCATCGAGGACGGCAGAGTTTGTCGGGGTGTCACTCAGCAGTTCTAAACAGGGCAGTCATGAGCATTTTGCTGATGGATTAATTGGTGCGTCCGAATTCATGATAACCGAGACGATACAGCCAGCAGGCGATATCGAAGTCATTGCTGAGGCTATCGTGAATGGAGGTGGCGAGTCTTCGCTGCCAAAGATCGATATTCCTCTGCAACTTTCTTTCGAGCCTTCCGATGAATGTTTTGGAGTTGCCGAGCTAAATGATGATTCTGGCACTCATGATATTGAGTTCTCACCACCCCCATTTTTGGAAGCATCTGGGTACAGCACTAGCCAACTACCAGTTGATCAGCCATATCAAGACTTGCTAGCTGAACCAGGCTCGCCTGAGAATGGCGTGTTTTCTACGGTCGACGCTACCAGCTCTGTCGATGAAGTGGTGACCGAGTCAAACACCAACTGCACACTGCCCGATGAAAACATGGCTGAAATTGAGGTTGATATCAGTGCTGGCCAGCGAGTTGTCCACGAACGTGACATGCTCGAATGCGCTTCCGTCGCGCGAATCCTGAGGCAATATCGTTGTTTCGCCCGTAGGCGGCTGCTACTCGATCAACTCCATTTCTTTGTGACGAACCATCGTCGACAAGAGCGAAAGAAGGCGAAACGAGAGTCGTTACGCGCATCTGTAGTTGCGATCGATCGTACTCAAGTTCCTCTAGCCGATACTACCACACCATCAATTACACCATCGATACCAACACCCGAACATGAAGAGGGAAACATGCCGGACGAGCTTCGGATACTGAGTGAGAGCGCTCATGCCGAATGTGATGAAGAACACGATTCGAGATTGCTCGACGATCTGGCAGTTGTATCGCAGATACCGGACAGCAAACTCGCCACACCGATCCTGGAGGAGGATATTGAGCGTGTTGCTTCGAAATCAGTCCCTGACCAGCGTGTTGATGACGTTGAAGAGCGAGTTATCAGTCAACAAACCCATCAAATAGAACCTATCACCAGCGTTAACATGGAGGATGCGGCATATGACTTGATTGTTGACACTGTTGACACTGTTGACACTGTTGACACTGTTGACACTGTTGACGCTCTTGATGATGGTGAAATCAGCGAATCTCCTTTCAACGAGGACAATGAGATCAACCGTGGTACATCAGTAAGCGCGACGGATGGGCCATCAACCGCCAAAAACGCATCGAGAGTCTCTGGCTCGACATCAGTGCAAGTGCCCAACGAAGAACAGAATGCAACAAGTGAAGTAGGCAATACAAACAGCCGCGACGATCTCCAGCGCGAGAAGGAGGGGGAGGATCGCTGGGAGCGGCACATGGACTCCACATTCAACAAATCGTTTTATTTCAATCCGAAGACGAATGTTTCGCAGTGGACGGCGCCAACCTCGAATTGTGTCGACAAGTGCTTCCCTGAGCAGCATGATGAGATGCTTGGAGACTCTGCTACCCGCGAGATTGAACCAGGCAATGCTGAAGATACCAGAGAGTCAAAGACGCATCTACAATCGAGCGCGCCGGTCCAATACGAGACCAATCGTGATATTGGTATGGTCTCACATCTCTTGTCGCCTCGCGAGGCACAACTTGTGACAAAATCTGTTAGTTTCGAGCATACTTCAGCTGGTGGCGAGCGTACTGGCATCTCGCCAGCACCAATAACATCTGACAATGCGATTGAGACAACTGAAGTCGGCAGTCTCATTGGCCACTCAAATGACCAACCCCCTGAGGTCACGATATCGAGTGCTGGATATGATTCTGGCAAGGATATGTCGTTGTCGATGAGAACCGATTCAGAATCAGCGGCCAGCTCGACAGTTGAAGCAATCCACAAAGATTTGCGTCGAAAAAGCTCGATAATGGGAGCGAAGCGCGGGGAGTGGCAAGCGTTCGTGGATGAGACCACCGGGCATACGTTTTACTATAATAGCGCAACCGGAGAGAGCACTTGGACGCCGCCAAATGAATTCCAGGACACCAGCATTGCCACTCCGCCAGAAGATACGACGTCAGTATCGCCGTGGACAATGTACATTGACCCCGCAAGTGGTGCGCCGTATTATGTGAATCTCATTACGAACGAGGCGAGTTGGGAGCGGCCAGACCAAGAGGCAGTCCAAACTGAACGAGCTGGAGATTATGTTGCGTACGATCTGGCCTCACTCGCTCATGGAATCGAGAGCACCTCGGATGTTAACGAGAAAGGCATCAAGATTAACCCAGGAATGGTGTTCGCTAATGCCAACCAAGGTGCCTCAGAATGGGCGTCGTTGGACGCGATTGGAAGGCCCATGTCGAAGAAAGCGAGCGCTGGGGCTTTGGACGAGGAAGAGTACATCATCGCATTCGACGATTCTTTCGATGGAGGGTCATGCCAATAAACTATGTGCTTCTGGCAAGTCCAAGATACGGAGCTGTGCTGGTGTTGACTGTCTCCAGGCAATTCGAAACGAACTGCCGATCTCACGAACCGAATTGGTTTCTGTGTGAGTGCGAGCGTTTTCGTCGGCACATGCGAAGTGTGACTCGAACCCCTCACGAAAACGCGCTGTTAGTGCGGAGCGTTCCTTGCTGTGGAAGTGAATTGTTCACCTAGCATTGGGTATGCACAGCAAGCACGTTGAGTGCGGAGCATTACTGCCTTGCCATTTCTGCGGCTCAACGGGACTGCGCCTATCGCACGTGGCGATTCGAACTTCTACCTTTGCAGATGCATCCAGCACGACATTCGAGTCCCCGCAATGCGGCGAGGCTCGAGCTTCGCCACCTGTTCACGCCATTGGCCCTATGGAGCTTCAACATTTTGTCGGAAGCTCGGGCCACGAACGCAACCTTCCCAGCACACTGCACCATTGTCGACCAGAGTCGGTGGCGATTTCGATGTGCACTCTTTACATTCGATGGAGTAGTAATACAGCTAAGAGTCGTATTATTGCTCAAAATTGCACAAAGTCACAATAATACTCTACAATCATACAATGTGAGCACAATTGATACGAATGAGAGTGGAAGTTCCTGAGGATTCAAAGTGGTTGAACGCATCGAGCGGTGCGATCTGCAATCGCCAATTCGCGCGAATGTTTTAGATCGAGCTGGCAGTCGCACTTGGAGCGAGGGTAGTCAGTCGAACTCAGATTAATACAGTTTCACCGGTGAGTTCCTTACTGACAATTGCCAGCGCCGCCAAGCTGCTTTTTTCCCGACAACGACGCGCTCGACCGTCAAGAGTGGCGCTTCTATCGGGCCCCAAGGACTCATCACTGCCGTGGAAAACGCGTTCATTCGGCCAAAGCAGACGGCAGCGCACGTCTGTGGTGCTCAGCGACCTTGGTCGCAGCAGTCTGCAACATTCGTATGACCGTACTGCTCGGTGTAGTATGCAGTATGAATGTGTATGACTACTACTCATCAGGACTGGCAGCGTAGGGGTGCGTGAAACGGGGAGCTGAACTCTTCCGCCGCATCACCTGGCGAGCGGCGTTTGTGGCCCCGCCGCCCACCAGGTGGCACGCGGGCTCTTTTCTGGTGGGGACTTGCACTGCCAGTGCGTCCCCTCCGTACTCTACCCCGACCCGCATCGTTGACCCACCTGGTCGACGCCTGCCACCAGGTGCTGCCATCTCAGTTGCTTTCGCCGCGGCGCTGTTTGTGGTGCCGGCCGGTCGCCGGGCTTTTGCGCAGGCCGGACGGCATTTTGGCTCGGCTTGGGGCCGGTGCATTTGGTATCGAGCGTGGTCCGGTCCACCTCCACCCCTCCTCGCGCGTCCTTCCCCTTGCCCCGCGCGAAACCGCCGCGCGCACTCTGCCGTCGCGCGGTTGAAACCGTCTCCCGCGCTAAGTAACTGACTGCCCGCGAGGTCCCCCGAACCGGATAGCAAAGTGCACGCGGGCGGCCATTTAGCCAAGTGATCGGCTTTTTCCAGACCGGCGCTCGCGACTCGCAGGACAACGGTACTTGCTTGCTGGCAGCATGGCGTGGCAGTGGACCAGGACGCTGGCGGTAGTGGCGGTGGCCGTGGCGGCTGCCGTCGGCGGCGCGACCGCCACCAACATTGAATCGGACGGCTTCTCGTTGGACGGGTCGACGACGTACTGCATGGGCATCGGCAGCGGCGGCTCCGCCGGCTCGCTCACGTTCGACAGCCTGCTGGCGAGCAACGCCGGCCGGTGTCCCGTGGGCGTCTCCATCTCGCTCGAGTCGACGCAGGCGCACGTGTCGACGACGTTCACGGTCTCGTGGGAGGCCAAGGTGGACAAGAGCGTCACGAGCGGCATCTTCCCGAATGCGATCGACTCGACCACGGGACTGCCCGATGCGGTCACGACGTCGCTCATGTGGGCGTGCACGGCCGGCACCAACTGCGGCACCAACATCGCCGGCGCGCCGACGGGCTCGGGCGGCTCGAGCAGCGGCGCGTTCGACAGTGACGGGACCAAGCAGCTGGCGGACAACGCCTTCACGCTGACGACGGAGGGGTCGTACATCCTCGTGGGCCTCGTGCAGCTCCCCGGCGACTCGTCGCTTGACATCAGCGCCGAGGAGTACCTGATCTTCAAGACCATCACGATCGTCTCGGCTGACACGACCATCACGCCGACCCCCACGACGGCGACGCCGACGTCCACGTCGAGCTCCGCCAACGGAAGCGGCAGCGCGACGACCGCGCCAGCGACGACGGCGCCGACCACGAGCAGCAACTCGACCTCCACCGGCTCGGACACATCTGTCTCCGCGACGGCCGGGTCGTCGTCGACTCCCGGCACGGTCAAGCCGAGCGCTGGCACGGCCGACTCGAGCGCCTCCTCGTCGAGCGGCTCGTCGAGCACCGTGTCGGCCTCCACCGGCTCGAGCGGCTTCTTCGCGTCCAACGCCGTGATGCTGATCGCACTCCTGGCTGGTGGCTGCGTCATCTGCGCCGTCGGCTTCGTCATGTTCATGCGCCACCGTAAGGAGGCGCACACCCGTGCCAACAAGCGCTACGACCTCGGCTCGCCCAGCATGGACGCTGTGATGGGTGGCGGCGTCGCGGCTGCGGCCGTCGGCGGCTCGCGCAAGAAGCGCAAGAGCAAGGTGGACCTCGGCTACGTGGCCAACATCTCGGCGCGCAACACGGACCGCTCGAACGGCATCGGCATGATGAGCGACGACACTGTGGTCATGCTTGCCTCGGCCGAGCGTGGCTCGGAGCTCAACGCGAGCTCGGCTGGCGGCTCTATCCGCCACTCGAGCGTTGACGCCGGCTCGGTGCACCAGTATGACAGCAACCGCGATATTGAGGCGGCGTCGGCGGCCACTGCTGCGGCGGTAGCGGCCGCGACGGCTCCCCGTGACCCGAGCAACGTGTCCGAGCTGTCGTCGCTGGCTAGCGACATGCCTCAGGACGACGACACGCACAGCATGTCCAACTTTGGCGACTCGGTCGTGGATGAATCGCAGCACCACTACCTGCAGTCGTTCGACTGGAAGGACTCGCAGTTCTCGCGCGACGGCGACTCGATGCTCGACTCGGACGATCAGGCGGCGTTCCACGCGCGCGGGTACTCGACTGGGAACTTCTCGACCGTCAGCGGCTACTCGGATGTGTCGCGCAACACGTCCATGTCGAACGACGACGCGCGCAACACGGCCTTCTCGGACGCTCGCCTCGACTCGGAGATCTCGGTCGACTCGAACCGACACACGAACTACTCGGACGCGACGCGCATGTCGCGCCTCGACTCGGAGGTGTCGGTCGACTCGTACACGTTCCGGCCGTCACGCGAGTCGACTGACTCGTACGGCTCGGGCATGTCACCGTACAGCCGTCAGGGCTCTCGCATTAGCGGTATGAGCGCCTACTCGGACGTCAGCAGCACCAAGTAATGTTTTGGTAGTGACGCGTGCTGTCGAGACCCGATGTAGAGCATATATATGTTGGTTGGGTGTCACAATCGAATGATAGTTGGGCTCTTGAACGCAAGGGCCATACGCCGTTGGCGCGTACAATTTACAGTTTGAAAGCCACTACTGTATTGGCAAAGCACAACATTGGCAAGCACAAAACGTGACTATTGCTCGTGCGACTTCATGCGCCAACTGAGCACTTAGAGCAGCTTGTGCTCCTTGAGCAGCGTCGTGAGCTTCTCGACAGTCTCGGGCTCGCACTCGATGAGCGGCGGCCGCACGACCGACGGGCACTTGCCGATCAGCTCCATGGCCTTCTTCACGGGCTGCGGGTTGGCCTCGCTGAACAGCGCATTGACCAGGAAGATCTGCAGTTCGAAAAGAACAGCACCCGTTAGCTCCACATTCGCCGATTCAAGCAAATTGCACTGAGACGCACGTTTTCCAGATGAGCCTTGCGGGCGGTGGCGAAGTCGCCGGCGAGCGCAGGGTCAGTGATGGACAGCACCTTCTTCGGGGCTATATCACGCACGAATAGCTGTCAATTCCTGGTGAAACGAACCCATTGCTAGCACTGACAGCACTTACAAACGTTGGAGAGCACGCTGATGACACCCTTGGCGCCAATCGACATGAGCGGCAGAGTCAGGTTGTCGTCGCCCGACAGGATGGTGATGTCGCAGAGAGCGGCAATCTCCGACGCCTATCACGCAATCCTACCTGAGTTCACATCGACCAGGACGGAGCCAATCACAATGCGTCTGACTGCATACCTGATCCAGCGAACCCGTGGCCTCCTTGATGGCCACGATGCCCGGCACCTTGGACAGCTCGGCGATCGTCTTGGGCAGCAGGTTAATGCCCGTCCGGCCGGGGATGTTGTAGATGACAACCGGGAGACCGACGCCGGCCACAGCCTTGAAGTACTGGACCATGCCCTTCTGCGTCGGCTTGTTGTAGTACGGGCACACGACGAGAGCGGCGTCGGCACCGGCATCCTTGGCCGCCTTGGTCAAGCGCAGCGCCTCGACCGTGCTGTTGGAGCCCGTGCCAGCGATCACGGGCACGCGGCCGTTCACGTACTTGACGACCTCAGCGATCACCTTGTCGTGCTCCTCGTGGGACACCGTCGGCGACTCACCCGTCGTTCCCATCTAATACCGGCACCATCAGCGCACATGATGTCAGCTCCCACGCTCGGCATGGGTGGCGGCGCATAAATGTTGTTTGCACAAACACGGGTGACCCACCGGAACGAGACCATTGATGCCCTCGGCGATCTGCCACTCGACCAGCTCGCGCAGCTTGGCGTAGTCGACGCTGGAGCCGTCGGCAGTGAACGGCGTCACGAGGGCGGTGATGGCTCCGTGCAGCTGCATCTTGGCGTTCGCGGACTGGAGGCGGGAGGCTCTGGCCGAATGCGCAAATGGCGGGGGAGCAACGACCACCCGACAGACTTCAAGATCGACAGGCGGGCAAGGTTGCAGATCTCGTTCCACGCACAAGAATATTCTGCGAGGGATTCTGGACCGCTCCAGATGGATGTTCTAGATCCCTGTGGATCGCTCCACAATGAGTTCAATATAGTGACATTCGCGCGGGAAAACTTGGATATGTCTATTATTCAGAATGAGGCATTCAATCGAGGGATAATGTTTGAACCTTTGAACTTGGCGGTCGAGTGTTGGTCTCCCGCAAAAAGGAATGCGCGGGACGAACAGGTCGAACGCAATACAAAGCGCAAGAGGTTTCCGCGACAGGACAGCTTTCCCTTCAACACTAGGCGCGCGGACGACCATCGCGTGCGACCAGGAGAGCTGTTGGCGGTGGCATACGCGACGGCGGAGAGGCAGCGACAATGAATGTGGCGCCGGGTGCTGGTGAGCGCGGCGGCGGCAACGTCAGCGTTCGCAAGCGCAAGCTGGACGCGATCGAGAGCGAGCCGCAGGGGTTCGAGTGGGAGACGGCCAAGGAGAATGTAATGCCTCTGAAGCGCGGACGCAGCGTCAGCGAGCTGAACCGCGCGTTGCGCGCGCACGATTCCTTCCAGGGCAAGCAGCGGCTGGAGGACGAGGCCAAGCAGATGGAGGAGCGCATCCGGTCGTACAGCGGCGACGATCCGCTTTGCGCGTGGGTAGAGTACATCCACTGGATCGAGACGAGCATGCCCGAGGACACGAGGAAGCGGGTCTCGATCCTGGAGAAGTGCACGCGCGCGTTGAAAGACACGCCTCGGTACCGGAACGATATGCGCTACATTCGGCTCTGGATCCAATATGTACGTGCGGCTCGCAACCTGATCGTTCGCTACGTTGTTCGAGTTGTTGCTCACCTGGGTTGTATTGATGTTTGTGGCAGGCCGATCTGGTCATGAACCCGAAGGACATCTTCAAATACCTGTACCAGAACAAGATCGGCGAGTTCGTCTCGCTGTTCTACATTGGGTGGGCATGGGTTCTCGAGAGCATTGGCAACTACCCTCAAGCACACAAGATCTACCTCAAGGCGACCCAAAAGTACGTAGTCGTGGTCGTCACTGTTCACCCAGAGAACGGTGCTCTTACTCACAACACCTCGATTGTTGCAGGAAAGCAGAGCCTCAGGACCTGCTTGCGAGAAAATACAAGGAGTTTCAACGGCGCATGAGTCGCCACTGGCTTCGCGTCAACGACAGCAACGAAGCGAACGGCGGTGATGAGGTAAACGAGCGTTACGCGCTTGAGAATATCTCATCGTTTGACGCAGGTAGTCAACCGGGGGACACTGCGCTGCAACAGCACCGCCAGCAGCTCTCGTTCTCTCGGTCGCAAAGCGTTCAGCGGGCCAACGCCCACAAGCCGGTATTTGTCGTTTATGAGGATCCTGTTGATGGTGACGTGGATCCTTTTGACAGTAATATCGGCTGGAAGACTCTCGACACCGTCCAGAACCAAAACAAGGAGAACGACATCGCTCCGAGAGCATGGAATGCAGATACCAGTGCCAACAGGTCCATCTCAGGCACTGACACCCGCGGCCGAACGGCATCCGCGTCCAGCTCCTTTGAGGTCTTTGTTGATGATGATTGTGCTACTCATCCGACTCCGAGTGGCGAATCGCACCGGATGCTGACCAACCGGCCTTCTACCCTTCGACAGAGGATTGATGGTGTTGCGACGGAAGAGGAGCAGCTTGCGCAGAAGCCACTCAAGAACTTTTCGGGAAACGGGAGCTCAAAGTCTGGTCGTGCCAGCGGCAGTTCGCAGTTATCGAAGAGTTCGAAGAGTGCCGTTAATGAGCGAATTGCTTACGACGTTGAGCAACTGAAGGTTGCCGGTGGGGATTTGCTCTCGTTTGAAGAAGCTAGAGCTCGCCAGTACGAGTTGAACCGCAAACGCGATCGTCGGAGTGCCGCTCCTAAGCCCAGCAAGATTCCGTCGTTGATTCTTCCTGGCGGCACTACTCGCGAGAGTAACTCAACTGAGACAACGCAGCGCTCGTTCTTGGCGTCGAACAGCTTCACGGCACCGAGAGCTCAAGTTCCGAGGAAAAGCGCAACAGTGTCCCTGACGGACAGCAAGATTCCTGGTGTGGTGGGTCGCATTCCGACGACACAGCTTGCTGCTCTGGACGCAGCCGCCCAAGAAGACATGACAATCAACACTCGAGTTGCGATGGAGGACATCAACGGCATGTTTTGCAGTCCACCGCGACTACCAAAACCGAAAGTCTGGGATGTGAGGGAGGAGGATCCTGTCGAGCGCAAGCTCCACTTTAGCGTGTTCGACGATTCTGTAGACAGCGTCGCCTTGAACGCGCAAGACCAGTCGCTCCATCAAGATCAAGGCGAGGTTGCACCCCAACCAGGATTCCAAATCTTCGCTGATGACTCGTCCGATGGCCTCGAGAGTGAAGCAAAGAAACCGAATCAGCGGAAGCCGCTGCAGAGTCGAGATGATTTGGTCCGCGGCGTTCGCTTGACCAACCGAGACGTGCTTTTGCAGATGCAAGCAAAGGGTGGTGCACATTCGGATCAACCTGATTCGTCAGCGAAGGATGGGAGGTAGAGTACCGCGTCTGCTTCCATTCGCTCTCCGGCGCTTTTGGCGTGTGAACGGGGGCGTTGACGTACATTGTGCCGTGCAGCGTTGTAATTCCGAAGAAGCGGAGAGTGACACCAGAATCTCCCAGGTATTGTAGTTGATTGCTTGTGCGATTGAGTGGATCTACTTGATGGCTCAATGGAAGCATGTCAAAGAAAATATATATTAGCAACGTGTGATTGGATTGTCGAAGGAGTGCATGCCTGTTCGCCCGTACTCATCTCACATTCACTTTTGTGTCCAAGAAGGAGTTGTTTCGGGCTAAGACCAGAGTTACTAAGCCATCACGAGCCGAACAAACAGTTTTCGGCGAGCCCACAGATGCTGAGCGAACCCCGGTCGGTGATCGACCCGTATAAACCGGAGAACCGTCATGCAGTGATGGAAAGCCAAATCGTCAACTCGTTCCTGAGATCGAGGCGAGGATCCGTTCAGTTCCATTCAAGAAAGCTGCCCCGCCTTCCTCTCGCGAACACGATCCC
Source organism: Phytopythium cucurbitacearum (nom. inval.) (assembly GCA_023336425.1). NCBI lineage: Eukaryota > Oomycota > Peronosporomycetes > Pythiales > Pythiaceae > Phytopythium > Phytopythium cucurbitacearum (nom. inval.). The sequence goes on from JAADXC010000137.1 coordinate 22,516, forward strand.
TCGCCAGTTCAGGAAGCCAACGACGCTGTGCATTGACTCAAAGTTCAGATTGCAGGTGACTGGGTTGCTGGGGTCAGGAGGCTTCGCCCATGTGTTCGCAGCCACAACAACAGAAACGAATGAGCTCAGTGCAAGTGATCTGGCGATCAAGGTTGGTAGTCATCCTGTGCCTCGGATAGCACGCATGATCCATTCTCATTGATCGAGTTCTGCTCTGTGAAGTATGAATCTGGTCGCAGAACTTTAGGGTGGGAGTTCTATGTCGTGGACAAAATCCAAGCATGCTGGGAGTGTGAAGATGGCTCTTCGAAAGTCCCAGCTGTCCCTCGACCAGTCTATCTCGGCCTCCACTTGTATTCGGTGAGTCAGTGAATAGTGGTGACGACGATCGACCAGGAGATATCGCTGTGCTGATGCCATGCGTTCAGAATGGGTCGATACTCCTGATGAACAAAGGCCGACGAGGCACGCTGCACGAACTGCTCAACTTATACAAGCAGGTATATCACACACCCTGTCATATTGATGGTGGAGGATGTCAGGTGGTGGTTAGTCACTGTTTGCTGCTAATCAGGTTGGGAAACCATTTCCAGAGCAACTCGCAGTATACTATGGCATCCGAATGCTTCGATCAATCGAACAGATCCATGCTGCCCGCATTCTCCATGGAGACATCAAACCTGACAACTGGTTGGTAGCATCTGGCAAGCCCGACTCGACATTGATCGACTCGCGAAATGCTCGTCTGTGCGGATCATCATTTACTGCTGGCGATCTTTGTCTGATCGACTATGGACGAGCTATCGACATGTCCTTTTACCCGGCTGGCACGACTTTTGTTGGAGACTGCCACACTAGGGGGTTCCAATGCGTTGAGATGCTGCTATCGCGACCGTGGACATTCCAGATTGACACATTTGGGTTTCTGGGGACCATCCACTGCATGCTGTTCGGGTCGTACATGGAGGCTCGGTGTCACAAAGTGCGAGGCTCTCCGATTCGGTGGGGGATTTCCAAGACCTTCAAGCGGTATTGGCAAGTTTCGATGTGGAAAGAAGTCTTCGACTCGCTGCTGAACGTCCCCAGTTGCGACGAGCAGCCGTCGCTGTCGAGGCTGCGTCATCGATTGGAACACTATTTTGTTTCTGACCGACGTCGCCAGCAGGCAAGTAACCAGTTTTGTGGACAAATCGCAATTGCCCGTTCGTTTGTTGTTGATGTCGTCTGTTGCAATAGGAGCTCTGTGAGTTGCTGGCCCAGCAGGAGCGACTCTTGTCGAGAACAAGGATCTAGCATGGACTGGGATGAGCTTCGATTTTCGCGAGTATATGGGGGAGATTGTCGTCTCGATGGATAACGACACCAATATACATGTTCCAGCAAGTCATCAGTGTTCCCGAGCAGCACAACAAGTTTGTGCATGCCTCATTTGGGACGGTTGGTTCGACAAGCCGAGGATAGTTCGTTTCCTTCGTACGAAGCAGACATGAGTTTGGAATCTGGTGAATAACCGTGATGTCCACTTAGCCCCACGAAATGCATTCACTCCACCAAGTATCTGTCCTGCATCGACTATGAATAGGAAGCCTGCTACACCTCTGGGGTAGTTCATCGTGGAGCTCTTCACTGTTGGTTCGCGCCGTTCCCGTAGTGCGAATACTGATACTGAGCGTCACTGCTTCCCGGCGCAGCATAACCCGATGCATTCGTCGCTCCGGACGTCCCTGCCGGAGGTCCATAGTGCGAGTACTGCTGGTACTCGGCCCCAGGAGCTCCAGCTACCGACGAACCATCCCATCCGCCGTAATAGGCGCCATACCCAGCCGCGTTCCAATCCTGCTGTTGAGCAGCACCCCACTCTTGCTGTCCTGCCTGCGCACCCCAGCCTTGAGCAGCATAGCCACCATACGCTCCTGCTGGTGGCGGGTATGCAGTCTCTGGCGTCGCTCCAATTGCAGCTTGTCCAGCTGGCGCTTGAGTGCCAGGCGCCGCCATGGCGGGAGCAGTCCCTGGAGCGCCAGCGGATGCAGTTCCCGGAGCACCAGCGGATTTGGTAAGCCAAGGCTGCGATAATGCTGACGACGACGTCTTCGCAGGTTGCAGCCACGGCGCAACTGGCGCAGCAGGAGCGGCCGACCCTGTGGAAGCCGATGAAATTACTGGCTTCTCGCCAAGCTGCTGCATGAAGGACTGGTACTCCTTGTCGATCGCGGCGTTCTCGGCGGCCGACTTGCGCTTTTGCGTACAATCACGGGTTGGATGGCTCGAGTCGCCACAAATGGCACACTTGACATTCGCCGACTTGAACGACTCTGCACAAACGACAAGCAGCACAATAGGTTGCGTCAGTCAACTAGTACACAACTCTCCCCACAACTCTGAACGAGACACTCACGATCTCGGTTCGGACATTCCCACTGACGATGACCCTTCTCGCCACAGAGATGACAGAAGTCGTCGTCGCGGAGGGTACCATTGATGAGTGCGAGCTCACGCAGCTGCTTTTGCTTGTGCGAGTTCTTGGTATCGTCGACGGGCACAAGCAGCGACTGCACCTCCTTTGCAGCTCGATCAATATCATCCTCGCGGTCACCAGTGATGAGCACGTGCAGGTCGTCGTTCTCGTCCGAGTTCATCTTCTTTCCCTTGCTGCCCTCCTTGACAGAGCCTTTGCCGCGGATTGCGATCTTACACCCCGTCTCCTTCTCCATGCGCTTCTGCGTGTTGCCGCGCGGTCCAATGATGAGTCCAATGAAGTTGTAGTTCGGGAAATCGTGCACCGGGATGTAGATCTTGCGGTGCAGGCGCTGGCGCTGGTAGTCAGACGGCGGCCGGAAGAGCGGGTTGATCTTGACGAGCTGCTCGATGGTTTCCTGCCGACTCTTTTCGAGAGCCGCGCGCATCCGCACCTCGCGCGTGTTCGTGCGCTTCCCGTTCGCGTCGTATTGCGGCGGCGGCGACGGCGACCGGCTTGGATCCTTCTCGATGCGCGCGGCGTCGACAGCCACGGTCGTCATCCGCTGGTTGATCGCGTCCAGCTTGGCCCGGAGCGCAACCGACTGCTGCTGCTTCTGTGCCAGCAGGTTCACGACTCCGCCGCCGGGAGCGCCAGCAGGAGCCCAGCGGGATTTCTTCCGCCGCTTCTCGCCGTCACCGGCCGCAGCAGGCGCCTCATCGACTGGGTCGCCCCACCGACTCTTCCTCCGCTTCCTGGGTTGACTTTCGTCTGTCGACGCGGCCTGCGCGTCCGCCGCCGCCGGCTTTACCTCCTCCTTCTTGGTGTCATGCACAGCCGCTGCGATCGCCTTGTCGCCACTGGTGTTGCCGTCCTCCGCCTCGGTCGTCTCGCCCGACCTGCCGCCTTCGGTGTGCTTGATGAACTCCTTGAGCACCTCGCGGTACGGCGCCCACGTCTTGAGCTCCTGCCAGAACAAAGGGTACGCGCCGTACTTGTCCTGTACATAAGAGTAACACAATGCAGCACCATCCAGCGCGTTAGTTAGTTTTTGAACACATGGGGCGTGTCCAGGCACGAGCGGCGCGCACCGCCAGGCGAGGGTTCTCGCGGAACCACTGCTTCATGGGGTGATGGTAGGACTTCATCATCGCCTCACGCTCCTGCGCCTCCTCGTAGTGGTACTCGTCCGCCGGGGGAGCCTCATCCCGCTCCTCCGTCGTCTCCTTCTTGTCCACGAAGTCCATGAACGCGGCGAAGCCGCCGCCGCCCGCGTCGCCCGCCATGGCTCACTGAATCGCACCTTCCGACCCGACTGCTGGGGAAACACTGCCGCCGAGGAAGGGAACGGTCGGAGCTCGCTAATCTAATATTAATGCACCAATATTCGCTTTGCCAATCTTGACAGTATTCCTTGAGCAAATTGCGGCCAATGGATGCCTCGGACGCATTGTTTCAGCCAATGAAATGCGTCTGTTGTGACCCCCAGTCCGAGTATCTTGGGTTGACAATCCGCAATCCACTGGCGACCACGGACGACTCGCTCGCCGCCCCGGTGCTCATGGCTGCGGCGGAGGACGACGTGCTCCGGCAGCTGCTGGACGCCGCGCTGCTGCACCCGACGCACGAGGTGCCCATCCAGTCCTTCCAGGTGCGGCGCCGGTCCCTGTAGCATCCCCCCCTTGCCGATCTCTGACACCCCCACTTGTCCCTCCCGTTGCCAGCATGAAACGATTGAGAAGGCCAAGGCGGGCGAGCTGACGCTCAAGCGCGTGGCCAGCCAAGTGCTCGGTGCGGTCTTCCGCACGCAGAACCGCGCCGCCGAGGCAAACCTGCGCGCGTTCCTGCGCACTGCGACGGCTGAGCTGCCGCGCTTCGCTGGAGCCTTCTCGCTCGTGTTTGGGCTTCGGCTCGGCGCGATCGCGCAGTCTTTTACGTCCGCGCGGCTCATCGCTCTGCGGCTGAGCTACGCCGTCGTGGACGCCGCGTTGACTGGCGACAAGGCCGAGGAGGCTGCCTCGGCGCCATGGCTGCGCGAGTTGGTGGCGTCGCAGGCGACGCTGCTCGAGGCGACGATCGAGGACTCTCCCCGTTCGCAGGCGATCGCGAGGAAGGCGGTCGTGCTGCTCGTGCGCAAGCACCGCGAGACGTTGTTGCCCTTGTTCCACGCTGTGCTGGTGGGGGCGGACGGCGCGGTGCCGCAAGACGTGCCGCTGCACTCGCAGCTGTGGCTCGCGCTCACCCAGTTCGAGATCGACCAGGCCGCCAAGGAAAAGCTCTGGACGCTCTACATGTACTGGGCGTTCGAGAGCAAGGTCCGCACGGCCGTGGTGCTCGAGACGCAGGACCCGCGCTTCAAAGGTCTCGGTGCTTCTCAGTTCGAGGCCATCGTCAAGCCGACCATGGTCAAGATGCTCAAGAAGTCGCCCGACTCGGTGTTGGAGCCGGTCGCTGCGTTCGTGCGTGCCGCGACGCCCCTCGACTTTGGTGTGTACCTGAACGAGGTGTTCGTGTCGGTGTTCACGGCCAAGCTGCGATCGCAGAAGGAGGATGTGCGTCAGCTCACGATCGCTCTCGCCAAGGCGCTCGTCGCGACCTTCCAGCAGGCGGAGCACTTTGAGCAACTGGTGACTGCGATCAGCGGTCTGCTGGACGGCAAGCACGGCATTCTCGCGCAGTTTTACATGCGAGAGGCTGCGTTCGCGGTGCTCTGTGACGCTGCCGATGCCGCTACGAGCGTGTTGACTGGAGACGACGCTACTCGCATTGCTGGCAACGCGATCCCGGCGCTGCTCAAGGCGGCCAGCAAGGAAGCGCATGACCAAACGCGCCATCTGGGTCTGCTCGCGCTTGGGAAGTGGGCTGTGATCAGTGGTGGCGACCTTTCTGCTGACTCGATTGCTGCGATCAAGACTGGTCTGAAGAACAAGGCTGAACTGACAGTGGTTGGATACCTGCGAGCGCTCGCGGTTCTCGTCCAGTCGGCCAAGTCTCCAGCTGTGGCGACTGTGCAGGTTTTCACGGACGAGATTCTTGCGGTGTTCAAGGACTCGAGTAAGAAGACGAACATCGCCCGCTTGGACGGCTTGCTGGCTGTTGGCATTGCCGGAGCGTTGGCGTCTGCGAACAGCTCTGTGGATGCGCTCGTGGCAAAGGAGGGCGTCGCGGACGTCCTTCTCAGTTCGAGTTCGTTCGTGGACGCGACCACGAAGGCGTTGCTGTCGGTGCCAAAGGCGAGCTTGGCTGGCGAGTATGAGACTCCCGAGGTGACGGCGCTGGCGCTCGTGCCGTCTGCAATTGCTTGGGTGCTTTCGTCGAAGCAGGCTGATGCGAGTGCGCCGTACAAGCTGCTGGTTGACCTGCTTTGCTCGTCGTCGCTGACGGTTCGTTGCAGTGCCGAGACTACGATCAACGCCGTGTATGCCTCTTCAGTCGACCACGTGCCGGGTCTTGTGGCTGCTTTCCAGCAGAAACTGACCTCGCTGGCTGCCGCTCAAGAGGTGGTGATCAATAGTCGTGACGAAGATGCTGCTAGCGTCGTTCCCCCCGGTGGTGTGTTGCGCAAGGCACTGCGAACCCTGGTTCCTGGACAAGTTGCAAACTCGGAGAGCGTCAAGGAGAGTGTGTTCGCAACGGTGTTGTTGCTCGCGCATCACCCGTTTTTGGTGGATGGCAAGAAGCAGCCTGTGTTCTCTCGCGAATGGGAGTCCGTTCAGACTCGCTTCCTTGTGGCATCCGGCGTAGACAAGGCTGCTGTCAAGGTGGATGAGGAGGATGAGGATGAGCACGTTGACACTCCGGCTGATGAGATCGACCACGTCATTGAAGACAACGAAGCTATCAAGTCCGCCATCATTCGGCTGTTGGCGGATGACGAGCAGGGACTGCTGTATTCGTCGTACGAGATCGAGCGTCTTGCGGCGCAGCGCGTTCTGGCGACGCTGCTCGAGTTCGCTGGCAACGGCGAGGGAGAAAGTATCGCTTTGCACGATACTATCGAAGAGTTGCTGGCAACTCGATTCGAGCGCGAGGGTATCAGCGCGCTCACCGAGACGGATGAGAACATCTTCTTGACACCGTTCGACGAGCTGTACGTGGCAAAGAAGAAGGGTGACGGAGAGGAGACGACGAGGACGCGTGGCGGTGGCCGTCGTGGTAATGCTGACGAGCAATGGGAGCAGCAGCTGCGTGAAGAGTTGGCTCAAAAGAAGTCGAAGGATGCCAAGGAGACCAAGAAGTACTCTGCTCAAGAAAAGGCGCAGCTTGCCGAGCAGCAGGCTCTGCGTACGAAACTTCAGGGCACCTTCCGCGCTGTATCGTATGTGCTCGAAGCGTTCGACATGCTGGCAACTACGAAGCCGGACGAGTTGCACCCGACTCTCCCGTTCCTGTTGAAGTCGGTTGGCGTTCTGTTTGGATGTGGTTTGTTCTCAGACCATCACGCCGTGGAGGGCTTGCGATCGATCTCCAAGTCCATCACTCCTGCAGTGCTTCGCGCTGACTACCAGAGCATTGCGAGCTCGGTGCGTGTCTGCTTTGAACTGGACCAGCTGCGTGGAGACTCGCGTTCCTCCAAGATCGCGCTGGTGACCGAAATGAAGGGGCTTCTGTCTCGAACAACGGCAGAGCTCATGGAATACGTGTTTGGCTTCCAGTTCGACTCTGAAGCTGACTTTGATGGTGACGCGCCGTGCAACTATATCCCGCCGCCAACATTCCACCTGGTGTTCCCTATTCTCCGATCGGTGATCTTGTTGGAGCCTTCGCTGCGACACTGGGCTCTGCCGCTGTTTGCTGTGCACGCCCGAATGATCCCGGAAGAGGAGGAAGAGGAAGTGGGCGATGTTGCGGCGCAGCGACTTCTCCGGAAGGACATGATTGAGCTGGCGCTTCACCTGCTCGGTGAGAAGGCGACTGGTGGCATCGCGCCTATTACCAATCCTGACCTCGCTCCTGGCAAGCTGCTGACTAAACTGTGCTTGGGGTCGCCTCTGTCGGAGGCCGAGTGGGAGCCGTTGTTGGGCGACGAGGGTCTGCTTTCCGAGCACGCCGAGGTTCGTGCGGACTGCTTGCGCGCTCTTGTCGCGGTGGCCGAAGACGACGAGCTGGAGTTTACTGGCGAGCAGATGAGTCTGCTGCTGACCTGCCGCATGTTCTGTGCTCGCTTTGATGTTGCGGAAGAGAACCGCGCGATCGCACAGAACGTGTGGGAGCTGACGGAGGCGCAGATTGATCAGCAGTTCACCGATCCGCTGCTGACCCTCCTGAGTCATGCGCATGATAATGTCCGCGAAAGTGCGTCCCTGGCGATCGCTGACGGCTTGAAGCAGTTCCCCGAGACGGTCACGCCAATTATCAATCAGCTCAAGGCTCAGTTCCTCAAGAGCGTCCCGCCGCCAGTTGAGCATTTGGACGAGTTTGGCAACCCGATGGTCCGTCGCCCCGGCCAGGCAGAGCCCGAGGAGGATCCTGTGACAGTGTTCCCACGCAACGGTGTCGCCTTGTGTCTCGAGAAGGCGTCAACGGCCGCTGAGTTCACGAACGTCGACGTGATGGAAATCATGTCGTTTGTGATGGAGCACGGATGGGGTGATCCGAACGCGCAGGTGCGCGCGCATATGCGCAAGACGGGCATCCAGGTCGTCACTTCGCTTGGAGGCGGATCCAACACGACGCCGCTGCTGCAGCTCTTTGAGCGGTTCTTGGAGACCAAGCCGTCCGATAGCGAGCGCGAGAAGCTCGCCATCTACGACCACCAGCGCGAGGGGGTCGTTGTGTGCTTGGGTTCGCTTGCGAAGCACATGGACAAGACGGATCCGAAGGTGTCGTCGATTGTCGACTCGCTGCTGGAAGCGCTGAGCATTCCATCCGAGTCGGTTCAGCGGTCGGTGGCTACGTGCCTGGCGCCGCTGATCCCTACTGTCAAGGACCGGAGCACCGCCATTTTGGACGACTTGCTCTCCCGCGCCACGACTGGCGAGACGTTTGGTGAGCGCATTGGTGCGGCGTACGGTGTGTCCGCGGTTGTGAAGGGTCTGGGAATCTCCGCGCTCAAGCAGCATGACATCATCCCGCGTCTTGAGGAATCTATGAAGACCGACGGTGCGAACGCGCGCCAGGGATCGATGCTTGTGTTCGAGTGTCTGAGCCAGCGTCTCGGCATTTTGTTCGAGCCGTACATCATTGTCATCCTGCCGATCATGCTCCGGTGCGCGGCTGATTCGAATCCACAGGTCCGCGAAGCCGCGAGTCAGACTGCCAAGGGTATCATGGCCAACCTGTCTGCTCACGGCGTCAAGCTGGTGCTCCCGTCGCTTCTGCGCGCGCTTGAAGAGAGCGCGTGGCGTACGAAGCAGTCTGGTATCCAGATTCTTGGATCGATGGCGTACTGTGCGCCGCGGCAGCTGGGCTCGTGCCTTCCCCAGGTCGTGCCGAAGCTCACGTTGGCCCTGACGGACTCGCATCCGCGCGTGCGTGAGGCCGGCAAGAGTGCGCTGCGTGACATTGGCTCTGTGGTGCGCAACCCGGAGATCGCGACCATCTCGAACGCGCTGCTGAACGCTCTGGAGGACCCGAACAAGCACACCACTGCGGCGCTGCTGGAGCTCCAGTCGACGTCGTTCGTGCACTCGATCGATGCTCCGTCGTTGGCTCTCGTCATGCCCATCGTGGCGCGTGGTCTCAAGGACCGCGCAGGCGATGCCAAGAAGACGGCCGCGCTGATTGTCGGCAGCATGTGCTCCATGATCAACGACCCGAAGGATCTGATCCCGTACATCGACATGGTCTTGCCGAGCCTCAAGACGCAGTTGATGGACCCGATCCCCGAGGTGCGCGCCGTTGCTGCTAAGGCGATGGGCAAACTGGTCAAGGGTCTCGGCGAGAAGCACTTCGCCGACATCCTCGCGTGGCTGCTCGACGCCATCAAGGGCGAAACGTACGGCAGCGTCGAACGCTCTGGTGCGGCTCAGGGTCTGTGCGAGGTGGTTGTTGCACTCGGAAAGGACCGTGTGGAAGCCACTATGCTCGACGACATCTTCCCGCTCGCGCGCCACCCGAAGTACTCGGTGCGCGAGGGTGTGCTCTGGATCATCGCCTTTTTGCCGCCTGCGTTCGGCAAGAGCTTTTCGATGTTCCTGCAAGACGCGCTCCCGATTGTGGTGTCGGGTCTGTCGGACGAGGCCGAGTCGGTTCGCGACGTGGCCATGCACGCTGGCCATGTGGTCGTGAACGCGCATGCTCTGTCGCATACCAAGGAGATCCTGCCGTCTCTCGAGGCGGGTCTCTTCGACGACAGCTGGCGCATCCGCCAAAGCTCGGTGGCATTGCTTGGCGATCTTATGTACCGCATCAGTGGCACGCGTGCTGTGGGTCTCAGCGAGGTCACTTCCGGTGAGATTGATGAAGACGATGATGCCGCAGGCAGTGCTGCAGGCGACAAGGCGATCACCAAGATCCTGGGCATGGAGCGCCGCAACGCCATCCTGGCGTCGCTGTACATGATTCGGTCGGACACTTCGGCTGTCGTTCGCCAGAGTGCGCTCCAGGTGTGGAAGAGCGTTGTGGCCAACACCCCCAAGACGCTGCGCCAGATCCTGGAGACTCTGATGGCTGCTATTGTGAACGCGCTGTCTGGCGACAACACAGAGAAGCAGACGATGGCGGGACGCACGCTCGGCGAGATTGTGCGCAAGCTTGGCGAGCATGTTCTCCCCGAGGTCGTGCCGATTCTGCGCGCCGGTCTGTCGACCAAGAACTCGAGCGGTATGCGCCAGGGCGTGTGCATTGGTCTCGCCGAGGTCATTGACTGCTGCACCAAGAAGCAGCTTGAGGATTTCGTCGACACGCTGGTGGACGCCGTGTTGGATGGGCTTTCGGATGAGCTTCCCGAAGTGCGCAACTCGGCTGCGCAGGCGTTCGACGCGCTGCACCGCGGCATCGGGTACCGCGCGATCGACGAGACCGTGCCGTCGTTGCTTCAGCGCATCAACAACTCGGCCAACTCGGCGGCGCAGGAGCACGCGCTTCTCGGTCTGCAGGAGATTCTGCGAGTCAAGTCGCGCGAGGTGTTGCCGTACTTGATCCCGCGCCTGCTGACGACGCCGCTGACCAAGGCGAGCGTGCGTGCTATGTCTCGAGTGGCGCAGGCCACGGGTACGGTGATCCACTTCCAGGTCGAGCGCGTGTTCGCAGTGTTCATCTCGCAGTACGTGGAGCTTCTCGAGACGGACCCGGCGTTCGCCGAGGATATCAAGGCGTCTCTGCGCGGCTTCGCGCTGAGCGTCGAGGACGTGGGCGTGCACTGGCTGGCGATCGAGCTGTGCAAGTACTGCGAGCACGACGGCGTGCAGGAGCGCACGCTGGCGCTGCAGCTCGTGGGCGAGTTCTGCGCCAACACGCGCGCGCAGTACAACGAGCAGGCGGCGCTGTTCCTCAAGCAGATTGTGATCCACTTGAACGACAGCGAAGCGAGCGTCGTGCAGGCGGCGTCCGACGCCTTCAAGGGTATGAACGTCACTCTCCGTCCCGAGGTGATGGTGAACCATCTCGACTTCATCCGCCAGTCGATCAACTCGATGGTGAGCGATGCTCGCCACCGCAAGGGCGGCGTTGGCGCCGAGGGCGAGTACCTGCTGCAGGGTTTGTGCATCCCCAAGGGTCTTGAGCCGTTCCTGCCGAGCTACCAGTTCGCGCTCATGAACGGCTCGCCCGAGCTGCGTCAGAGCGCAGCTGCTGGTCTCGGCGAGCTCGTGCAGCTCTCGAGCGCGGCGACGTTGCGGCCGTACCTGATCAAGCTCACTGGTCCTCTGATCCGTATCGCCGGCGATCGGTTCCCGGGCCACGTCAAGGCGGCGATTCTGGAGACGCTCGAGATCCTGCTGACCAAGGGCGGCGTGGCGCTCAAGCCCTTCCTGCCGCAGCTGCAGACGACGTTCGTCAAGGCGCTGAACGACACCGCCGTCGACGTTCGTGCTCGCGGCGCGTCAGCGCTCAGTCGGCTTGTGACGCTCAGTCCGCGTGTCGAGCCGCTCGTGGCCGAGCTGACGGAGCGGCTGCGGTCGACGACTGGCGGGATCCGCGAGGCGAACCTCGAGGCGCTGACGGCCATCGTCGAGGGCGTGGGCTCCAAGCTGTCGAGTGCCGCGAAGGACCCGCTCGAGCAGGCGCTTGCCGAGTTGCTGGATGCTCCCGAGGACGCCGTGCGCGAGCTTGCGAGCAAGTGTCTGGCGTTCTCCGTGGCGACGAGCGAAGGCGCCGAGGCCCGCGTGGTGACGTACGCGCTCGCGGACAAGAGCGCCGACGAGCTTGTGTCGCTGTCGTCTGCGCGGCGACAGAGCGCGGCGGCGTTCATCACGGCTGTGCTGGCGGCCGACTCGGCGCTCGTCGCGACGGTCGCTGATCCTGTCGGCCAGCTGCTTTCGACCCTCGGCCAGGACGACCAGATCGCTGTGCGCAACGCCGCGCTGCGCGCCATCGCGGCGTTCGTCAAGCACGACCTCGGCTCGACCTCGTCGTTCCTGCCGCTGCTCACGCAGGGCGTGGAGCACCCGAACAAGGACGTGAACCGCCAGGCGCTGCGCATCCTCAAGCGGCTCGCCAAGCGCGACCCCGCCGCGACTCGCGCCGCGCTGCTGACGCTCGTGCCGCCCACGTTCCAGCTCATCAAGAGTCCAAACATCGCCGTCAAGCTGTCGGCCGAGCGCGCGCTGCTCTACCTGCTCGAGGTGCACGGGCGTCCCGAGACGGTCACCGAGTACGTCGCCTCCACCGACGCGGTCAATGGCAAGATCATCGCCGAGTACACGCGCCGCGTGCTCGCCAAGCTCAAGACCGACAGCGGCGACGAGAGCGACTAGAGTGCCGACTGTGCTCGAGGGTTGTTGGTACAATGCATTGCCATTTCTTTGCTGTAGTTAGCGGCTCTGCGTCATTAAATACGAGTACGTACGCGCATGGCTGGCGTCAGGTCTCTCGGTCACACGGGCGAGAGGAACGGCGCGGCGCGCGACACGGGCGTTGTGTTGATCGTGGCGTCATCTTGCACTCGCTGCAGCCGACGACGACGGAAGCGCTCATAGCCGTCGGGGGCTCGAGCGGTCAGCGCTTGCTGCTCGGTCGCGACTGCGCAGACCCCAGGCTGCATATGGCGTTTAACCACCACGTTAGTTGGTTGTCTGGTCTAGTGGTAGTCATGAAACACCAGAGACACTCACCCAGCGATAGCGTATGAGCATCGAGATGGCGACAAGGTAGGCGATGACGGTCGCGGCGACCGTGATGGTGAAGCAGTCCCCATTGTCGAACATGCCGTAGTACGCCTGCCACACGATCAGCACGGCCGTGCCGAGCACCGCTGTGTCCGCACGCTCGTCAGTTGGTTGATAGATTGTGACCACCACGAATTCATAACTCAAAACGCACCAGCGACGGCAAGCGCGAGACCGGGGACAGGGCCGACCCAGAAGATCTGCTCGCGCGACGGGTTCCCGAAGTGCAGGTAGATGGCGGCCACGACGCTCAGCACCCCAAACCCGATGCCCGTGGCGACGGCCGCGCGCACCATCGTCGGCACTCGCGCGCCAGTCGCGTGGGTCTCGCACAGCACCTGCGTGTCGAATGCCGACAGCGGCTGGCGCTCATTCGGCTGTCTGTGAACCAATGAAAGAATCGACATGCACACATGTTAGAGCGACGCCAGAGTCTCAATACCAGTGAGAATGCAACATACAGCGGGAGGGTGCGGTTGCCGTCGCAGAACTCGCCCCAGGAGAGCGAGGTCGTCTCGTTGTCGAAGCTGACGTAGAGCCCCCAGAGCCCGGCGTGGGCCGACGATTCGTCCGCGTCCACGTCGAGCCAGCGGCGCCGCAGCAGCGCCAGGAAGAGTAGCGCGCACACCACCACGGCCAGCAGCACCTGGTTGGCGTTCGAGATGCCGTACTGCCGGTGGCGCCGCCGCCGCATCGCTGCCGTCGCGGCCTGCCCGGACCTCCGGCAATAGGAGAATGAGCTCGTCGCGATGCGAGCGAGCTCGTTTTCACGAACAGGGGAATGTCGCACGAATACACAGTGTGGGTTACTTCATAGTGTAGGCTACTTCATACACCTAAACCTTTTTGTTTTTCAGCCTTGGCTATTTGTTTTTCAGCCGTACTTTAACGGGGTCACACACTTTGTCAAGGGATTATTAGATGTCGGAAGGCCTCCAAAATGGCATTTCGTCAAATTTTGGAGTTGACATTCGCCACCGCCTGCGGCTCCGTGTATGTCTGACTACCGCTCCCACTTTGTCCCAACCACAATGCATGCTTTATTATAGTTTAATGATTTTATATGATTTTGAACCCGACATCTGAGTGCGGTGTTGAAGTGGCGCCAGATATGACCTTAGATAGGGACATGACGAAGGATGAGGGGGCAAAGTGGAAGCGGTATCTGTATGTCTGACTACCGACGAGTTATTGGACGGAGATCGAGTAGGCTGAGACGGTGAGGTTGGCGTTCGTGCCCGAGAAAGGCTCGGTGCCGAACTGCACGGTGGTAAGGTACTGGTCGTTCGGGAACCCCTGGTGGTCCACGAGGTAGTCGACGAACGTCGTGAGGTCAGCCGCGAACTCGGTCGTCGTCTCGGCCGCCACGAACGAGTAGACGGACGTGTTGCCGTTCGGGCCGTTGAAGAGCTTGAAGTCGACGTCGTTAACGTTGAGCGTGGCGATGGGGACGTCGCCCGTGGTGGTGAGCGGCCAGGCGCCGCCCGGGTTGGCCAGCCACACCATGACCTCGTAGTCGGCATGCGACTTGTTGCCTGTGGCGCTCGTGAAGAGGTCGTAGGCGGCGTTGGCGATCAGGTCGCCGTCCGACGTGTACGTGAAGTTGACGGCCGTCGGGATGCTCGAGATGGCCGACAGCTGCGTGATGGGGAACTGCAGCGCCGCGTTCGCGTACGACTTGACCTGGTACTGTCCGCCGGCCCAGCTGAAGTGCGTGTGCCACGAGAGCGTGGAGCCCGTGAGGCCGTCCAGGCCCGTGCACTGGCTGCCCGACGACGCCTTCTCCATCCCCCACAGGTTGTTGTAGACGATGTAGTCGCCGGCCACAGCCGTGTCCCACTGACCGCAGAACTCGTCCGCCGAGGCGGTCGCGAGCGCCACCGCGCCGAGGACAGCAGCGAACTTGGTGGTCATGATGTGAATGGTGGCGGTCTGGCTGTTCGAGAGCAGATTGAAGAGTGAGTCGGCGAGATCTGTTCGAGCTCGATGGCCTCGGACGCTCGGTGATTACTTCGCCGAAAGGTAAGCGCCAGATGGATGTGGGCAAATCGCGGTGGAGACGAAACAAACGGACGAATTGTGTGGCCGCGCCGCTCGGATCGGATCGGATCCGCTTGGCGACCAGTGTCTGCTGGTTCAATCTGGTCAAATGCACGACTCTGGATTCTTGGTGATGCTTTGAACTGCCTGAATGTCTCATTCCCGACGCGAGGTGGTGACGGCGAGCTTTGGTTCAAATATCTAGAGGAAACACCTCGAACTGACAACAACGTTGCAGTTTGAACGTGGCATCAACACACGAGGGGACGTGCAACCCACGCAGCCAGCGTTTGTGGAGTCGAGGAAGTCGAGCAGTCAGGTCTGAGTCAGAACTAAAACGAGGTTGAGTCCATCCGCGATCTTCGTGTTTCTGTCGATGGAGTTTGATTGATTCGCGATCACTATGAACACGACTGCATCCCAGCGCCTACTTGCAGCGACATATGCACCTATACCTGCAGAATAAATCGGAGACGAACAGAGGCCATCAGCAGCGCGAGCCGAGCGGAGCGAATCGTATTCACATATTATGCGCGAATTATAGTTGCTCGTGGCTGGCGGATAGCGGCGATCACTTCATGCAACTCGGACTGCGACCGCCAAGTACTTGGACTCACTTGCGCTTCCGCTCCGCGAGCTTGTCGGAGCCGTAAGCCGCGCCGGCGCCGACGCCAACTGCCACCAGCGAGTTCCGCACTGCCGCCCACTTGCCGCCTACAGGTCAAAGTTAGCAAGCTGGAACTCCATTGCTCGGTCAGTTCGCCACACGTACTGAGCAGCAGCGAAGGGATGGCGACCGCCACGACGACACCGGCCGCCGCCGCCTCCGGGTGTTCGCGCCGGAACTCGTTCGCCTTCAGCAGCTCTGCATAATACAACGTGTCAGCGAATACCCGGACCTCCAGAATAGCAGCTCCATCAAGCTTACGGATCTGAGCGAGCGCGAGCCCGGACTTGATGGGAGCGAGCTGCACGTCCGCCGACTTCTTGGTGTCCTCGTACTTGACCTGGAAGCAACCCCGCATCGATGAGCACCCGCTGATCGATATACAGTGAGAACAAAACCTTGGCGATCTCCATACCTGAGCGTCGTAGAGCTGGCGGTTGACTCCCTCGCGGGCCGCCGCGAAGTGCTTGCGCAGCGGCGTGCCCTCGTTCGAGTTGGCCTGGTCGAACACCTGCACGGCGGGGCTGATGGCCCTCTGCACGACCTCCCAGCCCCGACGCGCGACATTCGCGATCGCGATCCGCGCCGAGCTCGACAGTTCCTTCGCCTGCGTCACGTTGTCCCGCAACACACCCCGCGCCTCGTTCCTCGCATCGCGCACGCCCTTGGTGGCCTCGTCCAGCTGCTTGGAGACGGCGCCGAGCGCCGCGTCCCACGGCTTCTCCCCGCCGCTCGGGGCGGCGCCGGTCTTGTCGTCGCTACCGGCCATTTCTCTCGTTTGGAATTGGTTTCTCACGTTGGCATTGCAGCCGCACAACGCAACCTGCGGTTACCACATCGCTGAGCTTTTCAGCCAATCCGGCGCTTCAACTTGATCAGCCAAGACTATCCATTGGCTAAAACGACTCAGTCAATTCTTTTTACCCAATCTCATATTTCAATCCATAGTTTGACAATACACCATTCGCTAAAAATACATTTGACAATCAATTCAACCCATGCAATCCATTGGTTGAAAAGCCGATCAATTCATTCTGAAGCAGCTCAGTTCGGCTTGGGTTGGCCCGGCTCGGCTCGAGCTTGCGAGCCGCGACCTTGAACCAGATTAACCGAAGGATGGAGGCGGAGGTGCAGGACCTGGCGGCGCTGCGATTCCCGGCAACGCGCGGGCGAGATGAGCGCGTGGAGGCGTACCTGGAGCTGAACGAGCTGCTCCAGCGCGACGACACGCCGGCGTCGGTCCAGGCGCTGCGTGTGGCGCTGCCGGCGCTGCTCGGCGAGTTCCGCTACGATCTGGAGCACGCCACGGAGCGCGACGTGGTGCACGCGTGCCTGCGCACGCTCTCGTACTTTATGTTCCACCGGGCGATGGCCGACGACTTCCCGGTCGAGCAGGTCTCCTTCTTCCTGGCCGAGGTCGTGCGCCTGCTCTTCTCCACGCAGGACGAGGTATTGTCCGTTGAGTCAGTTGTAGGAATGGGGAAGGAGGAGACTAATGACTGATGACTGGTGCAGGCCACATACAAGCTGTGTCTGTGGTGCCTGTCGATGCAGAACTTCGACGCCACGAGGCACCAGTTCCTGCCGCGCACGGTCGAAGGCCTCGTCCAAGCCATTATCAATCCGTTCAAGTCTCGACCAAGTACGACTGTTGCTCGTTCGCTCGCTCCGTATTGTGCATGACCATTCCTGCTGCGCTTGTGCTGGTAGTCGAACTGCAGGCGCTCAAAGGGCTGCACGCGCTGCTGCTCAAGCACCCCGAGCAAATGGCGGGACAGGATGCAGTCCTCGGCGTGTGGATCAAACCCATCATGAGCCGACTTTTGAGCAGCGACCGCGCCACCAGAGAGCAAGCGCGGTTATTGTTGCAGGAAGCAGCGAACCAGCAGCGCGGTTGGTCAGCAGACACAGAAGCAAGAGTGCAGGCCTGCGTTGTGGAGTACGTGCTTCCGTCAATGAAGATGCTGATGGATCGCGAAAAGCCGATCGAGGCGCTGCAACTCTGGGCTCTCTCCGTCGTGCTCATGAAGAAGGCGCTGGTCGCCGACTTGACGGTGCTAAACAGTGTGCTTTATGTTCCTGAGACCGTCATGAGTCACGTGGACGCCGCCGTCCGACTGATGGGGATGGAGGCATGGAGCCACTTGGTTGCCTCGTTTTGCGACACGAAAGAGTGGCTGGCCAAGAAGTCGATCGTCCAGCTGCTCGTGCAGCCTGTGGTAGTCGCTCTTGAAGTGGAGCCGATGCGTAACGTGGTCCACGCAGCGTTTTCGTGTTGGAAGAGACTGTTATCTGCTGCGATTGAAGCGTTCAATGAGTATTGTGACTCTCATTCTGTCGATGAAGCCCAGCATGACGCCAACAAGTGGAAGCGATGGTTCGACGAGATCGTTCGAGTGCCGGTCGCTACGATCTGCAAGCATCGCCTGCAGAGCTCAGACAACCACCATCGTATGAACGTCGAGATCGAGCAATATCTGGTGGCCATTGCCTCCATGTGGAACGTAGCCTCTACCTCTGATGTTGATGATACTGCTGGCAAGGATGCACCACCTGGAAGCTTGAGTGCCAATCCGATCGGTTTGGCATTGTTGTTACCTGACGTTTTCAGTACAATCCAAGCTTTGATCGGGACGGACAAAGCCGTGCTACCGGTCGATTCAAGTGAACAATTGCGACGTGATTTGGTTCTTGCAATTTGGAACGGTTTCTGTCGACGAATGTGGGAGGACACACACGCTAGCGAGAAGCCACAACATCGGAAACTCCGCTTGCGTCTGGCTCGACTCTGCCTTGACTTTGCGTTTGGATTCGTCAATTCTTCGAGTGGTGACAAGCACAAGCCAGAGAACAATCAAGTCGCACCGACGGTGTTTCGATGGCAAATGGATTTGCTGTCTCCGCTAGTGGCTGGGCCTCCAAGTCCGGATGTGTTGACTGGATTGTTAGTCCATCCTAAAAGCAAGGTGTCCGATATAGTGGTGAGCCGACTGTCGACGCTGCGGGAGACTCAATCTTTCCGAGAGGCACTCGAAGGACTCGAGAATTCGGGACAAGAAATGAAGTGTAAATTGAAGAGTCACGTGATCCCTGCTGCACTGATTGTTTTAGTGCTTGAAGCTGCAGCATACATGGGGAATCACGAGGTGTTGGAGAAGAAGAAGAAGGTACTGGCAGGCGTCTGTACTATCTGTCGATCGCTGTTGCAGTGCACGAAGCAAAATGACACATCTGTCCATCCTGATTGGATAAGGACTATTCGGTTCGTGGAGCATCGAGTTAGCGTGGGCGAATCATTGGCAAATGATGCGGATGACCAAGCGGACATGACGAGATTTGCTGCATTGTGTATGGGTACGGCGCGCGAGGAAGAGATCGATCCCGAACCTGACACGCTCGATGTCGAAGACTCAGCATCACAAAGGTCATCTATAGCGAACGACCTGCATATTACCCCCAGTCCGGCAAAATCTGCTCGTGAGCGTCCCCACATTGTTGAGACTTCAGCTCCATCAGCTTCGTCGCCAGAAGCTTCGTTCAAGCCGATGCAAACACCGACTAAAAGTATGGAGACTGCGCGAACAGGTACCACAACCGAATCTCCGGATCATCGTCAAGCTCAACTGGTCGATGGTCCCATTTACCCCGAACTCACAACTTGCACGGATGGCATCTCGCATCTGTATCGACACTTCCCGATGGCGTTCCGTCCACTCCTTTCTCTGTATAAGATTAAGACGATTGGAGACTTGAGCAGCACTCGCGTGTCCAAAGTCAAGACGTTTGGTCTCCGAGATCCCGTGGACACGGTGCTGCGTGCGCTTGAAGAATACGATTCGAGGGGGAACGGGAGCGGAAAGTGTGCTCAGACAAGCCCGTATCACCAGAGGACCCTATCGTCTCCGACCCGTCGAACTCCACCCACGCCTCCCTCGGCAAGTACCTCCCCGTCTCCTCGAAGATCGACATCCAAGCGACCAGGAACTCATCAACATCGCGCAACCATGCCGCCGCCGCTAATCCTTGAGAATCAGCGTAAACGAGCGCGACGGTCACT
Organism: Phytopythium cucurbitacearum (nom. inval.); assembly: GCA_023336425.1. Lineage (NCBI taxonomy): Eukaryota > Oomycota > Peronosporomycetes > Pythiales > Pythiaceae > Phytopythium > Phytopythium cucurbitacearum (nom. inval.). The sequence continues at coordinate 42,003 of JAADXC010000137.1, forward strand.
GCAGGAGCTCAACAGTGACGATGGTGCCGGTGACAGTGCGGTTGATGAAGCTACTAGTCAACCGAAACTCGCGGATCGTGCCAGATCTTGCCTTCCCACCGGAGTCGGCAGTTCAACACACGTCATTTGGCCAGGAGAAGACTCGCAGGAACAGGCACTAGGCATGGCAACGCCACAATCCGAGGCAAACAGCCAACCTGACGAAAAGATGGACGTGTACGCGGAGAAGTTGCTCGAGCATTTGCGGCGCTCAGCTCACTACGTTGACAAGCTGGTGAGCGAAGAGGAGAGTCTGCAGCGTGACTCCAGTTTGCGGACCGATGGTGTCAATATGAACCGAGTGCGGGTGAACATTCAGAAAGCGCGCGACCTCGTGGCAACCCTGAATCTACAGTTGAACCAAGTGGTGGAAACTAATGCGCAGCGGAGCCGCAATGTGCCGGACGGCGCTAATGCAGAAAGAATAGTAGCCAACAGAATAAATGGACAACCTTGATGGCACCCGTAGCAAATTGTCGCTTGTCGATGCTAATTATAGTCAGGTATCGGACGATCAAGGGTTGTATCGTGACTCTTGGTCAAATGGCCAAGGATGCCGCCGTCCTTCTCGATGGGGCCAACCTGGAGATCAACCGATCTCCAGATGAGTTGATCGCGCAGACGCCGCACTGGAAGGTGCGCAAAGGCACTTACTGCGGCACGCCGGCCTGTGTGATGTCGCTTCGAACAACTCCGTCCAAGGATACCTTGAGCGCATCTGTGCGGTCAGCTTTAGATGGTCTCGCACAATTGAGACATCCGGTATGTGTGATGATTTGTTCAATTGGCTGGAGCATGGTGATCGTTTAATTGATGTTGGAGTTTGTCCTTTGTTGTGGATCAAGTAGAATCTGCTCCAGCCACTTGGCGTTGTTCTTTCCCCAGAAGAGTCGCCAACTGTCCAACATGTCATCACCGAGCTCTTCCCCTTGAGCTTGTACGACGTCTTGCACCGCGATGGTATCGCACTCTCTCGCCACGAAATCGCTTTTCTCAGCATCCAGGTGCTCCGGGGCTTGAACTTCCTGCACAATCACGGCCAAACGCTGGGAGTATGCTTAACCAGTCGCAAGGTTATGCTGGATGGCATCGGGAACGTCAAGCTGCGACGATTTGGGAACGAATTCCTTGCTCGCCGTCTCTGCAAGAGCGCGATCTCCCCACCATTACCTTCTGAGTCACTTGGAACGATGTACGGCATGGTGTTACCAAAGCCATCTCAATCGTTGCTTGTTGATGGTGTGACCGCTGCTGATAGCACCGCTCCTGCAATCGAAATGGAAGAGAAGGAAGGCTCCACATCGGAAACGCAAGACTTGTTCGCATTTGGGATCCTGCTGCTTGAGATGTGCACCGGAGAGAAACCCACGAGCGAGCTGATAAACAAAGTGTCACGCGTCCAGCAGATCGACCCCGTCTTTTACACCATGCTCATGGCAACTCTGCGACTCGGCTGTCTTGCTGAGGTGTTGTCCTCATCGGGAGCCGGCATGTCAAGTGGTGACCAAACGACTCCGACCACAACTGGTTGCCTCCTGCAGTTGCTAGTGGAGAATGAACAGCGGCAAGAGCAGGTGGCTCCGGATCTACGCTCCATCGTAGAGTTTTCGTGTTTTATGCATGCCGATCGATACTTCGCTGCTAAACAGCGCGAGAGTATAGCGGCAGCGTTGGTGGATCGTGCGAAACATGCCGAGGTGATGGTCAAGCGTCTTGAAGCCGTCGAGTCGGAACTCGTGGACGAACAAAAGAACTTTGAGGTGATCGTCCAGCAGTTGGAGCGACTTCAAGGTGAACACACGGTACTTGTGGCGAATAACAAACAACTTGAAGAGTTGGTCAAGAGACAGCAAGAAACGATCACCTCTGATCGAATTGAAGCAGACCGCCTCGAGATGATCTGTGAGGATCAAGCAGCTCAATTACGACGAGCAGAGGACCATGCATCGCGACAGCAAAAGCGCATCGATACACTACAAGCTGACAAGGTGGTGGACGCGAACGAAATGCAGAAGCTATTGTTTGAGATCCTGCAGCTCAAGGCTGACAAGGCATTATTGGCGAAACAAAAGGGCGAAGTCGAACAGACCCGCGACCAGATTCAAAGCCAAGTTGGCAGCGAGCGAGCGATCGTTGAAGACTTGGAGGGACGACTGAATCAAGCCATTCACCGCTGGCGAGACGAGCAAATCGCACGGAAACGCGTCGAAGTCCAGGCCGAGGCTGCACACAAGCAGCTCCTGTTGATGGAGGAAGAACGTTGTCGATATTTGCACTCGCTGTGGTATAGTCCGACAGGCGAGCACGACGCGAGGGAAACACCAGCGATGGTGATCGAGTTGAAAGACCGCGAAGTGCAGCATCTCCACGAGCAAATCGCAACCTTGACGGCTACCAAGCACGACCTGGAGGCTCGAGTCGACACAATGGAGCAGACGAGATCCGCCCTGGAAAGCGAGATTTCGATGTGTCAGGCCAAATTTGAAGAGCAACACGCGGAAGCACGGTCGCTCGAAACCATGATCGAGAAGTCAGACGACGAGAACCGCACATTGCGACAGGAAACCGACCTCACTCGTGCCGAGATTGGGTCGCTCAGGCAACGGATTTCCGAGCTCGAGGGTGAACTTGAACAGAACACGGCGGCGAAAGCAGCCCAAGGTACGCTCGTTCCGATCTCTTGTTTGAGTGAAACGCACTGATATTCGTGCGTCCACTTAGAAAGCGCTCGGAGGCTTCGTCAATGTCTGACGCCTGGCTGCGATGCGCCACGCTATCTCATCGGACCGTCGGGCTATTGCAAAGAATGCGAAGAGCGAGCGAGACGCACACCAGTGACTCCAAGTTCAAATTCGGCCAGGTATGGGCAGAAGCACCGTCGCCAGCGCAGTCTGGACAGCGCCTTCAATTCGTTCACACCATACGCGTCGGTGTCTGGGAACGCGAAGAACGCCAGCATCATTCAGCTTGTTCGTGAACTCGAGGAGCCGCCAAAGTGCGATGAAGATCTCTTGTTGACAGAGGTCGAAGTCGTAGAGAAGGAGATGCGGCACCGACTTGCTGGGATCCGAAAGCTGACTTTGCTGCTCAAAGACAACGGTGAGTCGTACCATTCGCGATTTGGTGCGCACTGCCGATCTGATGAGTATGTTTGTAGAATCGCTCAAGGACGACTTACCGGAATGCCATGCTGTTCGAGTTGTGCTGTCGATCATGCACGAGTACCGAACAAGCGCTGTGCTGCAAATTGAGGGCTGCAAGTTCCTGAGTGTGAGCGTCTTCAACCACGACCGCAACCGCATCATCGTCGCGGCCGAAGGTGCTGTGCAGGTCGCACTTGGTGCGATGGCACGGTATGCTGCAGAGATCAAACTGCAAGAGGCGTCCTGCGTGCTGCTCACCAACCTTGCGCACAACTGTGGTGAGTCTAGTTTATCACTACTGCCTCCAAGATACAAGCAACTGACAGTCGATGGGATGCAGAGACAAATCGGAAGCGAATTCTCGAGTGCGGTGGCATCGAGGCCGTGCTCCGACTGATGCAGAGCCTGCCCAAGAACATCGGTGTGCAGAAGCGCTGCTGTTGGGCACTCCTGACTCTAGCTGGATCAGGTTCGTATCCCCACCATCACTGGTGTCTTTGCCAAGGCGCTGACACTTGATGCAAACGACAGACTTCATGTGCGAAGGCGTTGCGTCCCGAGGCGGAGTCGGTGCTATCATTGCAGCCATGCTCAATTGTCCGGCGAGCGAAGACGTTCAGTACTTTGGCAGCTGGGCACTGTTGAACATGATATCGGGAACGTCATCGCTGCAGCAATTCGCGCGGCGCGAGGGTGTCATCGAGGTCGCCGAGGCTGCCCATGCGTGCTTCGCTGATCACGAGGGGATTCAGGAGAAGACCAGCGAGATACTCGAGCTGTTGGCATGATCAAGAGGGTGAAATGTGGTCCTAGTATTGGCAATTTCAAGTCCAACGGGCCTCTTCTCCAAGCACATCAAACGTTCACTCACTACAACTCCGAAAACGAATACTGGACGCCATCCATGAGCAGTTCGCCCGCCACCGATGCAACAAGTCTGCACTGGACAGAGAACGAGTCACCACTTGTGTACGACACTACCCGGTGCGCGGACATCCCAAGAAAGATGTCCTCTTCGCATGCAAGCCCACTGCAGTGTTCGATGTGCCCAGTGAGCCGAAGCGCCGACACGGTTGTTCCAGCCTTGGTGTGTCGATAGACAGAACAGCTATGACAGACAACATTACCGATCAGCTCAGCGCATCGAAATATCCTTTCAATGATGAAAACAAACCTGATCTTGCTCACAGCTTGGCGGTGCAAGGTTTCGGAAGAGACGACCAGTCGCATTTGAGCCACATCCAATGACAGCCGAGAATACATCTCGGTGTTGCTGCTGTCCACGGCCGCGACCGACAGAAAGCGCTCAGTGGCTGAGTTCAGTTTGTACGCGTCCGGGTCCGAGACATATCCGCTGTCGAAGGCGATCGCAAACTCGGAAGATCCAGCTGGCGCGGCCGTGCTGACCTTGTCGGCATCGAAATACCCAAACTGACGCGACCCAGAGACTGTCTCCAATCTCCGGCGAGATTCCAGCGTCTCTCCGTTCAGCGTCACGTGGCCTGTGAGTTTAATGTCGGTGTTGGCTGACCCGATCTCGATCGTCTTACTCTTGACTCCGATCGAAACAGTGGCTGCATCGCTTCCGATCGTCACACTTTGGGCCAGGAGCTCTGCCTTTTTGACTGCGGCAGAGCCGATCGTGACCTCCGCGGTCAAATTCCTACCAATGTGGACTGATGAGCCTGCAGCGTTCGACAATGGTTAGCTAAAGCTGCATGATATCAGACAGCTGGAAGTGTGGTCGACTAACCTGACAATACCACCGACTTGCCCGTGACACTCACGGCGCCGCTGTCGGACCCAATGCTGATGCTCGTGGATTCTTCTCCTACAACAAGGTTCTTCTCGGCATCAATGTTGACACTGGCGCCTTGAACGGAAACTGACGAATCTGGCTCAAACATCCGGCATCACATGGTGTCAATTCACCCCTTTCACGACTCCTTGTTCAAGCGCTCGATCTCATACCTTCAGATCCGATTTCGATGGTGGTGCTTGTGATCTCGACTTTGCCGGCGACGAAAGACCCATTCACCTCCGCTTCGCCGATGCTCACTTTCGTCGCTTCAATGTCCACGGTAAGCGTCTTCCCTGCGGCTCCGACACTCACGGTCGGTGCGTTCAAGCTGACAGCTGTCCCAGCGACACCCAGCAGGGAGATCGCCGCCTTCTTATCCCCAGTGAAGTCGACAGCGCCAGCAATTGTGGTTTTGGCGCCTGCACTAGTTGGAGTGATTGACACTCCCTTTGACGCTTCCAGCTTGATCGATTCTAGATATTGAGCAAGAACCAGCAACAAGATCAGTAACGTATTTGCCACCCATAGTTTGATACCGAATGCGGCGTGTTCTACCTGATGCGATGTCGACTGTTTGGCCAGAGACCTTGGACTTGCCGATACTGATGGACGAAGCTGAATTGCCGACCGTGACGTCGCCTGTGGCATCGAGAGATACGTCTGATCCCTGAATGGACACGTCCGAGTGGTCGAGCTTGCCAACTGTCACCGACGGAGTAGTCATCGTTCCGATCAGCAGACTCTTCGAGTCCAGTCGAAGCTTGGAGCCGCTGATCGCCGAGTTGTTGAGCGTGATTCGCTGGGTGGATACGTTGAAGAGGCCGCCGCCAACGTGAACGACCGTCGAGTTCTCCACCACCCCTGCATGTCTGCGGTTCATCGAGATGAGACCGTGAAGGTTCACAGTGTGGGTCTTGCTGTGACTCCCAATCTCAGTCAAAGAGACGGATTCTTCGTCGAGGTTGGCGTTGATCGAAATGGTGCCGAATTCTGTCGGTGTCATATCCGTCGATTCACCGCCCACCAGTACAACGTCGCCACCAATTTCCAACCCATCACCACCGGAAATCCGAACGTCGCCGCCTTCCTTTCGGTTCGAAGAGGACTGACCCACCACTTCGAGAGTCACACTCTCGCCATCGACTGATTCGCCCTGTCCGTCCGTGGCACCTTCGCCATCTAGTGCTCGCCGATCCGTCGCAGTAGCCTCATCATCCTCCGTCGTGTCTGCAATCGTCAGCCTCACCTTCCCGCCTTTAGGATCGCTGAACAAGACGTGGCCTGAAATCGAAAAGACACCCATCGTTAGCTGCTTGAACGCCATCACCATCCACAAAATAGCACTCGCGTACTGCTGTTGAGGTGGAGTGCAGAACTTGTCGACACGGTGGACGTGTTCCCGTCGTGGCGAATGGAAAAACCATCGCCGATCGAGATGAGGCCCTGTGCGCCACTGAGTGTGATCCCACTCGCCGTCGGGTCCTCGGCATCCGCATCGGCGACCACGACGCTTCCCTCAGGAAGTACGACCAGCAGCGGCTTGCCTCCCGCACTCGTCACGACAGACCCGGACTGCGACACGAGGTTCAAATCGCCGACCTCCTTGACTCCGCCCGACATATTGGCGGCTGTGGTCATGACCGTGCCGTCCTCAAACACCACCGCCTTGCTCGCGTGCAGGTACTCGGTCGCGATCGTCGGCGCTGTCAACACATATCACGGAGTTAGACATCGACGCAGCGCTGTAGCTAGGATAGACGCCGACAGCTCACCTTCCACCTTGTTGCTGAACGCCGAGGTGCCGTTCGTGAAGATGGAGAGTCCGAAAAACGACTGCGGCTCGGAAGCCTCCAGTGCTCGTCGCCCGAGCCGCAGCTCTCCTTCCGTGAACGAGATCATGGCCTCCGACAGCTGCGACTTGGAGTAGCCTGGAATCATGACAACAACAACACCCACAACGTTACTCGTCAAGTCCCAGCATCCACGAACTCTCTCCTGCCACGGTACCGACCGCTCTTGAGGTAGATCTTGGCGCTCGAGTCCTGCCGCGAGACGACCGTGAAGCGGTTCTCGACCGTCGTGCCCAGCAGGTCCGTTTGATGGGACGCGAAGAAGTCGGTCTGCGACAGATACACAACCACGGCCGATAGCAGCGCGAGCGAGAGCACCGTCGTGAGCGAGATGGCCGTCCAGAACCACTCGTGCTTCTTGCTCGAGTTACGTCGCCGCCGCAGCGTGATGCGCTGCAGCACGCCGCCGCTCGAGCGGTATCGGTAGCTGCGCGGTATCTCGTCCGACTGGAAGAACACGCGGCTGCGCAGCGTCGAGCCCGAGGCTCGGTCGCCGTCTTCGTCCAACTGGAGATCGATATCCGCCTCATCACCGGGCGACTGCATCGGCACCTGCTGCCTTCCTCGACGGTACTGGTGCTCGTGGGGCGTGTCTTCTCCCTCCGTCTCGGGTCCTTCGCTCTGCAGGTCGCTGTCACTGTCGCTGCGCCTCACATTCGGACGGGTGAGCGACAGCGATCGACTGCCATGTCGAGCAGGTAGCGCCGCCTCTCTTCCTTCCTCCCGCGGGTCGGGCGGGTCGGATCGCCGCCGCGACGGACTTGGCGGCAGCAGCGCCGGTCCGAGAGTCGCCACGTCGATCACCTGCTCATCATGCTGCGCCGGCGCTGCGGACTCGCGCGTTCCCGCCGCTGCCATCATCGTCCCGCGTGTTCGCCCTGCTCAAAATGTCCGACGTCACAGGCGAACAGTCCAGATTTGTAATTTTAGATTGACAATTGAGCCGGTCTGCCCAAGCAGCTAGGCGGTCAATCGATTGATCCGTCCATCTCATGGTGCACACGTCACTGATCCGCGCCGGCGGCGGCGCGCGGCGGTCTCACATGGTATATGGCGCTCATGCCGATCTGGCTCACGCAGTCGGGCGAACAGACCAGCATCGGAAGCGACGTCTACTACGCGCAGGGCGTGGGGTTCTGGCTCAATTACACCGAGCAGGTGGGCGACGCGACTTTCGATCCGGGCGACTCGCTCTGGGTTCCGATTCAACCCACTGGCGCCGACTCGTCTGCGTCGCAGTGGTGCGCTCCGTGTTAGCAATGCTCTGAGCATTGCTGGATCATGTACTTATCTCTTGTGTGTGTGCACAGAGCAGCTCGGCCGTTCTGCTCGACTGCGGTCGGTGAGCTGCACACGCAGTACTGCCAAGTCATGCAGGTGTACTGGGTGCAGCCATGGCGCTATGCAGGTCGCCATGTCGGCGCTCACGGGTCTGGCCATCCTGGCCAATGTCTGGTCGTGCGCGTCGTCATGACCGGGCACCGCACGTCGGCCGACCGCTACCTGATTCATCTGTGCGTGCTCGTTGGTGTCTCGTACCTCGTCATCGTCGTCTGGTACATTGGTGTCTTCCGCGTTATCCTCGACACGACATCCTACAAGGATCAGTTCAGTCGCTGTAGTGAGAACTCAACCGGCCGCAAGTGCTGGAACGTCAGCCTGTGCGTCTACCTGCCCATCGCTGGCGCCGTGCTCTACCCGCTCCTGTCTGTACAGTACCCACTTGCCTCAATCTGCTACTGCCGTGAGCGCTTCTTGCCCGGCTTTATATTTATGACAACGAGCGGCTAGCGGCCGTCCCTGCAGCAGCAGCTCAAGCACCTGGCGGTTCGCGCTCACGTGTCGACACGCCCAGCTCGAGCTTCCACCCACCCAGCGCGACCTTGTACGCGTCCTTGCCGTCGTGGCACACCAGTTTCAGGTCTGCCGGTCAGAAATGCGATAGAGTGATAGGATCTCGCCGAGTGTGTTCGAGCAGGTGGGCGGCCCTCAGCCAACAGCGGAGAGCGCTCGCTTGGTCCAGCAGAAGTTGATTGGCAGACCAGATCCGTCTTCTTGGCCATCCCGCTCAGCACCGTCGCGCAAACAAACTCGACTGCTCACGTACAGATAGTGAGAGAGCAGGTGAGGAAGTCTTCTGGTACTTCTGATTCGTTTCGTACCATAGAAGCACCTTTGTCGCCCACCTGCCTGCACGAGGCAATATCCGTCATGACCCGCTCACACTGCAGCTTGACCACAAAATAGACGGACGTGGACACGCTCATGACGGCGCCGCTTGTGGCCCCGAACTCGAGCGAGTCGGCGCCGGGCTCGGCCCGGAAGATCAGGCTGCCGACACGACGCACCCGTCGTAGAGCTACGCGAAGCTTACGATGTCCACCAGCTTCGTCCACGTCGACCCGCACCCGGTCACGACGATTGCATCGCGCAGGCGCTTCGGGGTCAGCAGCGCGCTATCAGTACACACACGACGCCGTTCAACCGAGCTCTTCACAGCCTTCGAGGTGCGATTGAGGCAGACGTACGAGATGTGCTGCCACCGCTGCTGCACCACACGCGCCATCTGCAACCTGCCGGCATGCTTCTCCATCACTGTCGGCCCTTTCAATCCTATCGTCATTGCCCTCATGTATTGATTTCGGCCTGAACATAGTAAAACCAAGACACTTTAATTCTCAAATGATGATGCTTATGTGATAGATATGGATGGATTATATGTGTAATATACCCAGTAACTCAGAATCTGAGAACAGTTTCACTACACTAAATGTCTATTTCGTAAAATTTCATTAAAGTTTAGATCGTGCCCAGAACCAAGATACGGACAACTGCCGCCCCCGACTGCCACCCCCGCAAATGGAAAACGCATCACTTAGGATTCGTAAGAATAGGGTACGATTGAGCATGTACAGGCTATGCTCTTTTAATTACGAATGTATAGTCTCGTGTTGTAGACGTCTCATTGATAAACCTAATTTTAAATCTATTTCCAGAGATGAATACAGTATAGTCGCAGGCAATAGCGAACGCAGTCAATAGCGTGATGACTGAGTTTCGACTGTTGCCCGGGAATTGTTGTGTACAAATTTGTGTTGACTGCCGCCCCCGACGTGCAAGCTCACAACCTCAGCGACAGTTTCATGGTGAAACCGTCTTGGATATGCTAAAAAGTAACTTTCAAACCACGGTGGTAACTGTAACCATTTCCACAATGAGGATTCGTCGGGGTAATCCAATCTCAAAACACGGTGAATAATAGTTTTCATTTACCAAAAACTGTGGAAAAGCAAAATTATATTTACCAAATACGATTCAAACACAAAAATATTTTACAAAACAAGGTATTTTGCTAATTGAACGTTGTTCAATTGACAAAACATACCGTGTTTGGTAAATGTATTTTTCGTTTTCACCGTGTTTGGTAAATATAATTTTTGTGATTGCACCGTGTTTGGTAAATATAATTTTTGTGATTGCACCGTGTTTTGTTCGTATAATTTTGTATTTGCACCGTTTTTTGTAAGTGTATTTTCATGATTTCGTGATTCCACCGTATTGATAATTGCCCAGAAGGTTCTAAACAATAGCACCAACATTTTGTAGTTTTATCTTTCGCTGCGAATCGCACGGTTTGTGATTCGACACGATTCATTTTTGTCCGACAAGTTGAACTTGTATTCGCCGCCATCGGCGTCTCATTATTGAACGAGACGCCGCTGCCGCCGGAGATGACAGACATCAAGATCACCGACGTGGCGCTGTACAGCTACTGGCGCTCGTCGTGCTCGTGGCGCGTGCGGATCGCGCTCGAGTGGAAGGCCTTGGCGTACGAGTACCGCGCCGTGCACCTCGTCAAGGGCGAGCAGCGCGACGAGGCGTATGCGCAGCTGAATCCCAACCAGGTATCTATGCCAATCCATTCGCTGGGTTCTCTTGTCTTGCAAAACACACTAACCGTAATGGGACGGATCTGACAGCGCGTGCCGACGCTGGTGATCGATGGCTACTCTATCGCGCAGTCAGGTGCGATCCTCGAGTACCTGGAGGAGACGCGGCCAGAGAACCGGCTGCTGCCGCTGGATCCCATTCTGCGCGCCGACGTCCGCAACCTGTGCGGCCTCATCGGGTGCGACATCATGCCAGTCCAGAACGTGAGCGTGCTGGCCAAGGCCACTGAAGGCGTGCCGGAAGAAGAGAAGCTGGCCAAGAAGACTGAGTGGGCCAAGTTCTGGATCGAGCGTGGCTTCCATGCGGTCGAACGCGAGCTGCGGCGCACGGCGGGGGCCTTCTGCGTCGGCGACAATGTGACCATGGCGGATTTGTACCTAGTGCCGCAGATCTACAACGCGAACCGCTTCGAAGTGGACATGACGGCTTTCCCGATCATTTCTCGCGTTGCGGCCGCGCTCGAGCCGCTGCCGGCGTTCCAGCGAGCGCACCCATCACAGCAGCCAGACGCTGTCGCGGCCTGAAGTCCGTCAAATCTCCACTAGTTTGTGGCTTCCTCCTATGGGGTTGAATGGAGTCTTGCTGTTGGTGCTGACCACTCATGCGGTTGTTGGGTGTGGACTTGCGTTCGAGGTTTGTGCTTGTGGGGTTCTCAGGCATCGAGCAAATGATACTGTCTATCAACGGTCCGCGCTCGATGGACGGCTTGTTCGTTGCGAGCCCACAACTTTGTGCGAACGTATTTTGGTCGCTCTGGCTCGTAGTTCCGGAGCACCGACCGACCGCACAAAAGTTGTTCTGTCGAGTGCATCGTTGGCAGAATGGGACAAGCGTCAAGTCACGATTCACGAGACGAGCGGTGAATACCGCCTTCGATCCGATGACCAGAAATTTTGGACTGGCGACAAGCTGCCATCATCGTTAATCGCAGCGGGGGTCGATCGTGACCAATGAGTCAGCATCCAACGAAAAACCGATCCACTTGTGGCGCCGAGTTGTCGAAGCAAATACCGGCGCGCCTATCGCGTCCTCTCTTACCTGAATGATAATCGTGCATGGTGCATTCACCTTGTGCAGCGATCAACTGCGCATGTTCAGCGCTATTGCGACAATGAGCGAGTGCCATGCAGATCGCTTGAGTCAGCATGGCAACGTGCAGATGTGCTCGTGATCAGCAGCAGCGTACACAATGATTCCCGATGCCTGTTATCATTTATGCAGCCGACAATAGTGATGGATCACCTGATTGCTCATGCTATTGCAAATACAGCCTATCCTCCGTATTTCGCGAAAGTGGTACCGATCATAAATGCAGAGTGATTAATTACTTCAGGTATATTAGCCAAAATAATAATACACTGTATAATTTAGTATATAATATATGTAAGGATATATAGTGCAATTAGACGCGAAAAACGGAGGATAGACTGTATCGCATTTGAAATGCATCCATTTGTATCCTGGATCTCGAATTTCACTATCCTACTCACACAAATTGCAGCATCACCAAAACATGATAGCCTCACAAAATTTGGCATGACATTCTGCGCACTACTGGCGGGAACAACTGTAATGCTCGATCGAGATTCAGCCCCCAAGCTGACGCTGTCTGTATCCGCACCTGTACCCAGTCAATACTCACGTAGCCATGGCTACAAACACCAGACGTGCCTTGTGCATCTGACTGTTGGATCAACATGAGATGCCCAAGCAATCACGCCTCAACGCTGTTTCGCATCGCGCAATGCAGCAGATCCGCATCGAGTTGAAGTTGATTGCTCGCCACATGGCGCAGAATGGTGGTCTCGCTCAGCACAATGATGACTGCATCCAAAATGGCAGTAGAGTGATTGTCCCTCTTCCAGTATCTTTCATCACCACGCGAGATGGCATCATATTTGAATCTGCCGCGACTTCCCCAGCTCGAGACCGATGGCCGCCTCCGCCCCCGCCGCCACGTACACGCTGTACAACTACTGGCGCTCGTCGTGCTCGTGGCGCGTGCGCGCGGCGCTCGAGTGGAAGGGCGTGCCGTTCGTGTACAAGTCGGTGGACCTGGCGACCATCAAGAGCGACGCCGAGTTCAAGGCGGTGAACCCCAACCAGGTAGGATGCGCAGCTCAGTGACGGTGTAGACAGAGGCGATACCAACGTGGGTGTGTTGACGACGATGCAGCGCGTGCCGGCGCTCGTGGTGGACGGCCACGCGATCAGCCAGTCCGGCGCGATCCTCGAGTTCCTGGAGGAGGCGCACCCCGAGAAGCCGCTGCTGCCGACGGACCTGCTGCAGCGCGCGCAGGTGCGCAACCTGTGCGCGCTCGTCGGGTGCGACATCCAGCCGGCCCAGACGTTTGCCATCCAGGCCAAGGTCGGTCTCACTTCTTGCAAATTGCATATAACGATTCTTCAAACCTAATGTGTGGACTGTTTGGTGGATGCGACGCCTAGGCGGTCGAGCCATTGCCCGAGAGCGAGCAGGCCGCGGCCAAGGCCGAGTGGGTCAAGTTCTGGATCGGGCGCGGCCTGCATGTGCTCGAGAGCGAGCTCGCAGTCAGCGCGGGGACGTACTCGGTCGGCGACCAGGTCACGCTCGCGGACATTTACCTTTTGCCTCAGCTGTTCAACGCCACGGCCGCGGGGCTCGACATCGCGGCCTTCCCGACCGTCGCCAGGGTCGCGGCGGCGCTGGAGAAGCTCCCGGCGTTCGCTCGGTCGCACCCAAACGCCCAGCCAGACGCCCCGAAGCAGTAGCTGCCGTGGTTGATCCAGTTGCAGTGCAGGCAGTTGCAGTTGTTGTAAACGACACAGTTTGAAAATTCATAATGGTGCAGTGTGAATTTTACAATGTGAAAAAGAATGTGTGAAAATTCGGCCGCTGGTTGCAGTGCGCCTCGTGTGGACACTAGTGTGTAGGACGCGTTAGCAAAACGGACAGCCCAGCTGGTTTGGATTCATGTGGCGGCGGCGGCCGGACGCGCTCTCTCCCATGCATTCGCATGCATTCGCATGCATTCGCGAGAGAGTGGTGGGCTGGCGACGGCTGCGAGGCTTCAAGCGGCGGAAGCCTCTGCCCCATCGCTTTAGCCAAGAAACGTTCGGACGCATGACCACCAGACCCGCCGGCTGGGTCGCATAGAGATCCTGGCGTGGCTGGTGGCGTATCTGATGAGGCCAGGGTAGTTGCGCCAGATAGCAAGGCGACAGCACCGTCGCTTTAGCGAACGGGTGCCTTGCGATAGCAAACCATGGGGTTCGCCTCGTTTGCAGTCCAGTTTTGCGGCGTGTGGAAAATCGCTGGACGACCAGCCAGGAAGGCTGAAGAGTGGTCGGCATGCGCCGCCGCCGCTTGTCTCTGCGGCAGTAGAGGCCGCTGACAACCGCCCAGCGCGCAAATCGCATGGCTCATGCCTCTGTGGGAGGCTCATGGTCCGCCCACGTTGCAGGTAGGAGGATCCATTGCTGGCTTTGCTATCCGCGTTTGCTATCCGTGCTTGCTATCCGTGCTTGCTATCCGCGACTACAGGAAGGGGAACAGCGAAACGGCGCGAGCCGGTCGAAACGGGAAGCGGCGCCTCCGATTGGCGGATTGGTTGAAGACAAATCAGAGCCTCGCGGAGCTCTGATTTTCGGCGACGAGCTTGTTGGCGCTCGCTGCAGGATGATTCATCGGATCTTTTGCATTTAGCCGGCATTATTTTGGCGGATATTGCGGCCCGTCGACTGCGGGGTGGGGGGGATCGCGGCCGTGTGGGTGAAAAATTACGGGCCATCCGCGCAACTGCGGCAAAAGTGCGGTTTGGTAGGGGAAGGGCTCTCTGTGTGGCCCGCGGTTGCCGCGCGCGCCGCCCCGTCCAAATTTAGAACGATTTGGGCCGCAACCCGGCCCCCCCCCCCCCCCCCCCCCCCCCCCCCCCCCCCCCCCCCCCCCC
>JAADXC010000138.1:0-56679 GCA_023336425.1 Phytopythium cucurbitacearum (nom. inval.)
ACCGTCCCCCCCCCCCCCCCCTCTCTTCCCCATACATTTCCCCAGTATGCCATCATCAAATCGGCGCGCGCACTGGTGATTGCCAAGGAGGGCTAGGGATACGCCGCATCGGCGGACGCGATGCCTATTGTAGCAATTTGTAATATCCGCCGTGCCCTCTGGGTGCGATAGTGGATGCCACCGGTGCCACTCCGGCTGACGGGCCACTATTCGAGAGACCACGGCCGACGGACCACTATTCGAGCGCTTCCACTCTTTGCCGCCACGCTACCGTCGTTCGTCCTCGGTCTTCAGCCTGCAGGCCTCATTCCGCGACTCGCACCCGCCCGGCCACATCACTACTGATACCCCCGTGGGTATATACCGGCCGTCAGCATGGAGGCCATGGCCACGTGCAGCGTGCGCGTGATCGACCTGGACGACGGCTCGGTGCGCGCCATAGCGTGGGACCCGCGCGTGCCGGACCAGGTCTTCGAGTCGCTCGTGGAGACACAGCTGCGCGCGCAGTTCGGCGTGTCGGACGAGGCGTGGGTGGACCTGATCGACCCGGCGAACTCGGCGCTGGTCAACATCACCAAGGACGTGCTGGGCCGCGCGGCCGCCGCGGACCGCGCGCTGTGTCTGTGTCTGTCCCCCAAGACGGAGGCGCTGGCCCCCATGAAGGCCCGCGAGGTGTTCGAGGTGGCGTTCGACTCGCCCTCACTGGGGATGACGATCCGCGAGCAGAGCGAGTCGGTGGTGGTCAACCAGTTCAAGCGCGGCGCGGACGGTTCCGCTGGCCCAGCGGAGCGCGCGGGCGTCATCCGGCCAGGGGACGTCATCTATAAGGTGCAGGGAGCGCGCACGGTGGGCCGCAGCTACGAGAACGTGGTGCAGATGCTGCAGACGCCCGCGCGGCCGCTCGTGCTGCAGTTCTTCCGCCCCACGCGCCGCGACGGGCTCTACGCCGTCGAGTTCCGCGGCCAGAGCCTCAACATGACGATCACGACCGACGACGTGCACGTCATCGTCAAAGACCTGCCCATGGCCCACCCGAACATCGTCGGGTACGCCGAGGCCCACGGCGTGCGGATCCACGACGCGGTGCACGCGGTGGACGGCGAGGTCATCAACGGCGTCGAGTACAACCGCGCGATCAGTTTGTTGTCGCGGCCGACGCGCCCCATGGTCGTCGTGTTCGCCCGTGCGCAGCGGTCGGTTCCCCCGCCGACGCCCACGCGATCCGCGGGGATCGGCAGCGGAGCGATGACCCCCATGGGCCGCGCGAGCCGCTTCTCGTTCGCGTCGACCGTCGCGCCGTCCCCGCGGCCGTCGGCGTTCGGCGGTCGCCGCGGGTCGGGGGCCAGCGCGCTGAGCTACATGGACGGCGAGGGCATGCTGGTCGAGGACATGCTCGAGTTCTGCGATACTCTGAGCAGTGAGAACGTGCTGAACGGCAAGGAGGTGGACCTGCTTCGCGAGATGGTACTGGCCATGCGGCCGGACGTGTGCGCGGCCGTGAAGCGGCAGAACCGGAACGCGATCGTGGCGCTGGTGCGGTCGCCGTTCATGCGCATCTGGGACGGCCTGCTCAAGACGCGCGAGACGATCCTGCTGGCCGGTCCGGTCTCCATTAAGCGCAAGAAGCGGTTCCACCTGCTGCTGACCGACCACGAGCGGTTGTTGTTCGTCAACAAGGACTCGAACCTGCTCGAGGACGAGGTCATGTGCCAGCAGATCGTGACGGTCAGCTCGCGCACCAAGCACCACGAGCTGATCGTGTCGACGTCCAAGCACGAGTACGTGCTGGTGGACAACTTCATCGGGCCGGCCATTTGGGTGCGCGCCATCCTGCCGTTCACGTGCACGCAGGGCACGCTCAAGGTGGCGAGCAGCCGGCGGTTCCTCGGCTCCAAGAAGCGGTACTTCGTGCTGCAGGGCAAGCGGCTCACGGGGTACAAGAAGGAGAGCATGGTGCAGCAGGTTGGCGCCAAGAGCAGCTCCATCATGCTGAACGACGCGACGGTCGAGGCGGACGCGCGCGGGCTCACGTTCGTGCTGTCGACGCCCGAGTTCGTGCAGGCCGGCAAGAAGCTCATCCTCACGGCGCCGTCCACGCGCGAGTTCAACAAGTGGCTCACGGCCTTCAACGCGCTCAGGCACGACGACGCCAACCCGCCGGCGGCCACCAGCGCCTGATCGACACATGCAGCTAGCAGCAGGAACCGCACGGAGCTTCCCGTACCCACCCACCTACCCACGGCCGTCCGCCATTGATCGAGCGAGTCCGCCACCCTCCAGTCAGTCACCTGAGGCGTTGATACGTTGAGGTATCCGCCACACCACGCGACGATCCGGTCGCCGAGCCATTCGTGACGCCACACTGGCTCCCCCCACCACCCGAAATACGGCGCGCAGACCTCCGCCGTCTCTACCTGGCCACCCGCTCCGGCCGTCCGCCCGCGCGAGCCTTGTACATGTAAAGCGTCCACCCGCCGGTCACTCGAGGGCCGGTGGGCAAGTATGTGGGGCCAACCAGCACCCACAGAGAGAGAGAGAGACCGCAGTGTCCGCAGTGTAGACCGTCACAAGTATATAATTCAAAGTCGTAAAGCTCACCTGTACTTCGTCTCCCTCCCTCCGAACGCTCTGGCCACCGCGGCCTCGAGCTCAGTCCCGAGCGCTTGCAGCTCGCGCGCGTCCACGCTCGACGCCCACCGCAGGAAGAAGGTGAGCTTGCGACTCGCGGCCTCCAGCTGCCGTCGCGCCTTGCGGCTCGCCTTCTTAGCATCCGCGACTGTAACCAGTTGAAGTTCGAGCCGGTGGCCGTCCACCAGCGCCTGCGCGTCCCGCAGCGCGTCCTGCACGAACACGCGCACGCGGATCAGCTGAGCGGCGTCGCGCAGCGCGAGCTCGTTGGCGCCGTCGTCTGTGAGCTGCACGCCGTCGCCGCGCAGCTCGAGGCTCGCGAGCAGCACGTGCTCGAGCGAGTCGAACCGCGCCGAGCTCGAGCGGAGCACGGCGCTGAGGTGCAGCAGCAGCGCGGCCGCCTCGCCGCTGTCCTGCGCGTAGTCGCCGTTGAAGGCGCGCAGCACCCACGCGTACGCCACGAGCGCCTCGAGCACGTGGAACCGCAGAGTCGCCGACGGCCGCGCGGCCGACAGCCACTCGGTCGGCACCTGCGCGGCCTCGGCGTCCGTGAAGACCGCGGCCGGGAACGCCACGCCCGCCGCCACCACCGGCGCCGTCCACTGTTCGTCCTCATCGTCCTCATTGTCATCCGCGGCTGAGGTGGACGCGATCTCCTGCATGACGAGGCCGCGTCGCCTGGCGGACGTCTCGCGGCGGTAGGAGGACTCGTCCAGCGTCCACCAGGGCGACCAGAGCTCCACGAGCCTGCCCAGTCTTCCGTCCGCGACCTGCGCGAGGAAATCGGTGCGCTCCTGCAGCGTCAGCGCGTCCAGCGACAGCTCGTCCGCGGCCGCGAGCGCCAGCATCCGCTCGGCGCGAGCCTGTTCTGCTTCCTGGTCGAGTTGTTGCTGGTCGGCGGCCTGCACGCGCTCTAGCATGGCACTGACCGCGCGCTGGTCGGCGCCGCGAGCCCTGTCGAGCGCAGAGAGCTCGTCCCGGACGTGCCGCTCGTAGAACCGCTCGGTGCAGGCGGTGCCGTGCGCCTGGAAGCACGCGACGCGGCAGTATGGGGCGTTGCACCGCGGACAGGTGTACCGCGCGGCGCGGGTGGCGCACACGCGGCACACACGCGCGAGCGACGCCGGCGCCAGCAGCGGCTGAGATCCGTCACCATCCTCGGTGGTGCGGAGCGGCGGTAGCGCGACGGGAGCAGCGTCCGACACAGACGTACGCAGCTTGCCGAGGCGGATCGGCACGCGCTCCATTGGCCTTCGCGTGTCAAAAAAGGCAGGTTGATTCCGTCGGAATTGCAGGTATAATTTTGTACGTTAAATCGAAATGGCTGTGTTGAGGTTTGTATGTAATTTGTAAACTAACGCATTTACATAAATCTATTCTAATTAATGCACAAAATGCCCTTAGGGCAAGCATGCACCATTGCCAACTTGAAGGTGATCACTCCTGCTGCTCCTGCTGATCGAATGCGGTGATCTCCTCGATCAGCTCGTGCACCGTGTCACGCAGCACGACCCGCACTCCCCTCGCGGCCGCGAGCCGGGCCTCGCGCCGGCGCAGCTTGACGTTGAAGCCGAAAATGGGACACTTGCCGTTGATGGCCACGTCCACGTCCTTGGCCGAGATGGGGCCGATGCCCAGACGAACAGTCTGTCGAGCAGGCAGCAGTAGCACCACAGTTAATCTCTCCTCTCCACTGGCGGTGCCTCTCGCACAGGGATAGCTCACCGAGATGCCGGGCATGTCGTCCACCGTGTCCTGGATGCTCGTGAGTGAGCCGGCCTGGTCCGCCTTGACCACGATCGACTTGGTCTCGACCAAATCGCTCTCGTCAATCTCCTCATCCTCCTCTTCTTCTTCCTCATCTTCACCCGCACTGCCACCACCATGGCGGTGGACGATGCTGTCTTCAAAGTCCATCGCCATTTGACTGCTCTCATAACCATCACCACTCGTTAGTTCATTATCAGACGACAGCGTTGCCCCAACCAAACGCACCGCTGCTCGATGACGTCTCTCGCGCGGTCCTCAGGCAGTACGAAGAACCCAAACTCGTTCGGCGCGTCCACGTACTTGGACTTGTTGCCGTAGATCACGTCCACCACCATCCCCGGTACAGCGACAGACACCTCGTTCCCCGCCGCGTCCCGCACGCTCCGCACACTGCCGTGGATCATGCCGGCCACGAAATGGTCCTTGGGTTTCAGCATGCCATGCTTCAGCAGCACGCGCAGAACCGTCCCACGTCCCTTGGACGCAATGCTCTCCAGCACGAGACCCTCTGCCAGCCTCGTCGGACCAACATAAGCGCCGAGCTTGCCCCGAGCCGCGAGGTCGTCGGTCGCATCACACAGCGCGGCACGGAGAGCGTCCAGGTTCTCGCCAGTCTTGCCAGAGATCTGGATGATCGGACACTCCTGCAGCGCCACGAACGACCGCAGCTCCGCCACAATGTCCTCGACGCGACCGCGGTCGTCCTCGTCCGCGTCGTCCAGCAGATCCATCTTGTTGATGCACACCACGACTGGGATCTCCGCGTCCTCGATCGCGCCGATCGACTCCTCCGTCTGCAGACGCACGCCTTCGTCCGCCGCGACCACGAGCACGACGAGGTCGGCGACCTGCGCGGCGCTCGACCGCATGCGGAAGAAGTGGAAGTGGCCGGGCGTGTCCAGGAACGTCGCCTCCAGCGCCGGAGACAGCGCCGCGCCGCTCACGTTGATCTTCTGCGTGATGCCGCGCGTCTCGAACGGCGCCAGCGGCCGCGCCGAGTCGCCGAGCGCGTCCATGAGCGTCGTCTTGCCGTGGTCCACGTGGCCCATGACGGCGATCACCGGCCGCCGCTGCACGGAGTGTTCACGCAACATGTGGCCCGCGCGGAACGGCGTCAATACCGGCTCAATGTCTTCGTACGCGACGCTGATGCCGAGTCCGGCCGCGACTTCCTGAGCCTTGGCGAACGGCAGGATGATCTCCTTGACCTTGGAGAACTCGAGCTCGGTGCGCGCGTCATGGCCCGTCTCGATCGTCATGTGGAACTTGCGGTGCGCTCTCGACGCCGACCGCTTCAGCACCTCGTCTATCGGCCGCTTGAGCCGCTTGGCCAGGTCGCGCACGCGGATGTAGGAGGGGAGGGTGGCCACGACGCTCGGCTTCCGCGGAGGCTCCCGCTGCCGCTGGACCACCGCGGGGGCCGCCACAGCGCGGACACCTCTTCCACTGCGTCCCGCGCGGATGCCGCGTGCCAGAACGAGCGCGGCGCCGCCATGGCGCGCGACAAGCGGCGCGCCGCGGCCTGCCAGCCTCCTCGCCGCCGCTCCAAGCATTTTCAAAGTCGCTCAAGAAATAATAGTCCAGGACCAAAACCAAAATTGGTCCTATATGATCAGCCCAAAATTGGTCCGGGTGACACCAACGATTTACGAATGGGTACATAGCGTTTTATATGCGGTAAGAAACGATTTAGCGACAGTCTACTGCCCGCGTATGAAGATCCATCGCGTATATTGCCCGCGTACAAAGAAATGTGGAGCGGCCCACAATTAATATTCTGTTTTGTATGATTGACCGATGAAACTGAGAATGCTTTCTTATGTACGAAATGTATAGTCACGGGTAATAATATATTGGCATATATTTTTAACGAAAAAGTTATTGACCGCGACGATTATACAGCATTCGCAGTCGGTAGAGAGCTGTACAATTCGTTGTCAAAAGCTGATTTGGCTCGGATCGACTGGTGCCCGCGTATGAAGATCTATCGCGTGTATTGCCCGCGTATGAAAGAAGAAAAATTCGGAAAAATTCGGAAAATACCCAAAAGAGAGTAAGGGTGTATACCTAATAATAAATATACCCAAATGAGAAAAGGAGGTATACCTAATAATAAAGCATCAATTATTGGACGAAAGGACCGGCTGTGTCGACACTACATGTTCCGTTGCAAAGCGAGCCAATCAGCGCGCGAGATCGCTTGCTGATGATGGGATGCGGTCTTGGCTCACTGCCTGAGGCTCATCAGAACCTGCCACGGGCCGACCCGCAAACCTGTTTCACATTTATACTTGCTTACTCTAGACTCGACCTGGTCGGACGACCCACGTTGCAGTTCAGACGGGCCGACCCGCCGTACGCTCCCAATCGACATCAGCAGCATGCTGCCCACACCACCATTGCCATTCCGCCGTCACCTCCGCTGTTGCTGCCGCTGACGCCGTTGCCGCCATCGCCATGCTGGACCCACGCGAGACGGTGTCGGGAGCCGTCGGCGCGTGCTGCCTCGTGTACGCCGGCCTGCCGTTCGAGGTGATCAAGGTGCGGCTGCAGACTCAGGGGGCGGTCCGCACGTACCGCGGCGTGCTGCACGGCTTCTCCAAGGTGGCGGCGGACGAAGGCGCGCGCGCGTTGTGGAAGGGGGCTGTGCCGGCGCTGTCGAGCGCCATCATCGAGAACTCGGTGCTGTTCAGCGCGAACGGCATCGCCAAGCGCGCCGTGCTGGCGCTGCACGCCAAGCGGCAGCTCGACTCGAACGCGGAGGGCGGCGAGTACAAGCTGACGCTGCTGGACGAGGCGCTCATGGGCAGCGTGGCCGGCATCTTCTCGGGGACGGTGCGTCCGTCATGATTGACTTGCATAATGTATATTGGACCACCGCCTAATGTTGTGTGTATGCTGCAGGCCATCACCATGCCGGAGGCCATCAAGTGCAAGCTGCAGTTCCAGCGCGGCCACATTGGCCAGGGGGGTACGACTGCTCGATCCGCCCCAGAACTATTTGCTTGTTGTCTCGTTACTGACGAGACTGGTGGTGTGACTGCACGAACAGAGTACCATGGCCCGTGGGACTGCGTGAAGAAGGTGTGGAAGACGGAGGGCGTGCGCGGGCTGTTCCGCGGCTACTCGGCCGTGCTGCTGCGCGACGTGCCCTTCAACTTCTTCTTCTTCGGCGCCTACGAGTTCTTCACATCCGGCATGGCCGCGCTGCTGGACAAGCCCTCCAAGAACGAACTCAACCCGCTGCTGATCCTCACGTGCGGCGGCTTCGCAGGCGCGACGGGGTGGAGCGTCGTCTTCCCCGCGGACGTCATCAAGTCGCGCATGCAGACGTCGTCGGCCAGCGGGTCTGGCGCGCTGAGCTTCCGCGGCGCCATTCGCACGGTGCACGCGCAGCACGGTCTTGCGGGATTCTACAAGGGTTGGTCCGCGGCTGTGCTGCGGTCGTTCCCCGCGAACGGCTCGCTGTTCATGGGTGTCGAGCTCACGCACCGCTTCTTCCGGTACCTCGACGCGAAGCAGACCGAGGCCGAGTTCTAGACGCCGCACGGCACCAAGGTATGCGGTGAATACATTTGAAAGTGTCCATGTGGAGGTGGCGGTCGTATCATTGGTCTGGTCGAGGATGAGGCACTATAATTAGCTGCAGTGGCGTGCAGGTGTTGAACTAGGCTGGCATCGTCTTCCTGTCCTCATGAGCCGCGCTCCGAGCATCTCGTCCTCCGAAAAATGCTGGCGATTTTGAAGAGAAGTCGATTCGCCGCCGGACTGAGCTTGCACGACGCTCGTCTCGACCAAAGAGAGACGAGCTCGCGTGTCAACCATGGCTTGGAACTACGGCGTCGCGGGAGGCAGCGGCATCAATGCTAACGTGAATGACGAGAAGATCAAAGAGCTGATGGACCTCCTGGTCGCCAAGTCGCTCGAGCTGGCGCAGCTGCAGAAGACTCACGACGAGTACGTCGCGTCGAGCTGCGAGTACGAGCGCGAGCTCGAGGTCGAGGTGGACCGGTACGAGAAGAAGACGCAGCAGCTCGCGCAGACTCTGGACAAGGTCGAACACGACAAGCAGGTGCTGCTGGCGAAGCTCGAGACAGCATCAGCGGATCTCGCGGCTGCAGCGACGAGGGAGGAGACGCTGCAAGCCAACGTGGTCGAGATGAAGTGGAAGATCCAGCGGCTCGAGCAGACCAACGACGAGCTCGAGACTGCTGCGCGAGTGGCGCGAGCATCGATCGAGAACCTCGAGCACCATCGCGACCGACTGATGGAGCAAACCGTCTTTCTGCAGCACGACAAGGAGGAGCTGCACCGCGAGCTGAGTGCCGCGCTTTCGGCCGTCACGGTTCACCCGATGTCGCCGCGAACGATGTCTCTCAACACCAGCAGCGCGCGGTTCTCCACGAACCAGTCCTCCACCGTACTGATTGAAGTCGCCGCGACGACATTGGACGCGGAATCGCCACGGAACCCGCGCATCAGGGCCAAGGGTCGGTACCCGGACGTGGTCGAGAGCTGTCTCCACCTCACGTGTCGCCAGTGCAGCTGTGCACGTCCCATGTCGCTCCCAGTTCCCGACGCGGGCGAGAAGAAACCTCGCGAGAGTTTCCTGGATCGGCTCATGCTCAAGATGTTTTGTCCCAGCGATGTGACGGCTTGAGGCTTGGGAGGTTGTCCTCCTGATCGTGGCGCCATACCCGAGTTCGCTGCAGAGCGATCGAGATGAAGACGCGCAGTTGGATTGTGCAAGCCGTCGGCATTGCGGTGGTCGCTGGTGGAACCAGTGCCAAGCTTTGTACTACCAAGGAACTCGCCGTGTTCGATCAAGTCGACGACCAGGTGAAGCGTTGTGCTGTCTCGAGCGGCTTGTCGATCCAGATGCCGCCGTCGCCGTACATGTCCAAGGACGAGCAGCATCTGTTCTGTGACGCAGCCGAGTGTTTCGACATGCTCGACGCCGTGGACGCTCTCGACATCCCGCGCTGTGACGTGACAGTCAACAACCGGAATGTGGCGCTCCAGACGAGCATGAACCGGTTCGCGTCGCTCTGTGACGACATGGCGCCACCCTCGAAGAAGCACATTGAACCGGGCTCTGGCTCGTCGTCGGAATCGATCTCGCAGTCCAGTGACGACGACAAGCAGCAGCATCCAGCTTCGACTACAAACGCAGCGCCAACAACGCAATGGGCAGGCAGACTCGCGGTGTCAGTGGTCGCTGCGCTGGCGCTGCAAGCACTCGCGTGACGTAGATAATACCATTTATCCTGCAGACAGTAGATGAATATATTGACGGTGACATGGGTTATATGCGCGCACCTCGTGTCGTTCTAAGAGCACTAAGGCTTCGTCACCGGCCGTGCGAGGATAGCGCTGTGTTGTCCGCCAGCCTCGATCTGCAGGAACTCGGCGGCACCGAACTTGGTCTTGGACCAGTTCAGCTGCCGCGGGCGGTTCTCGTCCTGGTCCACACCGTGGCCGAGCGCGAGCATGTCGCCGTATCCCCACGAGAAGACGGCGCCAGATTCGGTGAGCGCGAGCGCGTGGTTCGACCCCGTGGCGACCGATTGGATGGGGTCGCTGTTCGCCTTCCCCTTGGCGAAGCTCACCTTCTGCGGGCGGTCCTTGAAGTCTCCCGTCTGACACGTGTCGAGCGTGCCGAGCTGCCCCGAGTCGGCGCGACCAAACGTGTACACGTCGCCGTCGTTCGTGAGCACGACCGAGTGGTGCGTGCCGCCGTCCACGTACGCGATGTTGGTGGTGGCGAGCGCGTCCACGAGCCGCAGCTCGGAGCAGTTGTCCGTGCCGCCGATGCCCAGCTGGCCGTAATTGTTCAGCCCGCATGTGTACAGGTAGCCGCTGGCGCCGAGCGCGAAGAGGCTGTGGTACGACCCGCAGCCGATGGCCTTGACGGGCGGCAGCGAGTCCTGGCCGAGGGTCACCAGCGCCGGCTGCAGGTGCTGCTGGAAGACCACATCCACCTTGTACTCGCCGCCGGCGTCCTTCATCTCCTGATCCACCTTGCGGCCGAGCTGGCCCATCTCTCCCAGACCCCACGAGAAAACGCGGCCGTCGTTCGTGCGCGCGAGGTTGAACGAGCTGCCGCAGCGCACGTCGACGATGTTGGCGAGCGCCTTGATCTGGAACGGCTGCTTCTGCGTCTGCTTGAAGGCGGCCTTAGGCGTCGCGGCGTCGCACCACTGCTTGCCTTCCTTGTCGCGGTAGCAGCCCCACGTGAACACCTGCCCACTCACGGTAACAATCGTCGTGTGGCAGTCGCCGCCGACGGCCTGGACGGCGCACTGCGCCTGCGGACCAAAGCCCGCGACCTTGGCAGGGAAGTTCTCGTCACCCGCACGGCCCAGCGCGCCGTCGTCGTTGCAGCCCCACGTGAACACCTCGCCCGCGGCCGTGATGGCCGCTGAGTGCAGGCCGCCGCAGCCGACGCGCACGATCGAGAGCTTCTCGAGACTGGCCACCACGCGCGGGAACTTGACCATCAGGTCGTCGTCCTCGTCCACGCCGTGGCCCAGTTGCCCGCAGTCGCCGCTACCGAACGTCAGCAGCTATAGGCAAGTCAGTACACCATACGACGACTAGATCGGTGGCGGATTGCGAACATACCTGGCCGCGGTGGCCGCCGAACTTGCCGTCGATCTCGCGCGCGTACGCCACATACTCGCGCATGTTCTCCTCCCAGCCGCCGGCCTTGTTGTGCGACCACTGCGCCTTGAGACCGGCCACCAGCGCGCGGTTGAGCGCCGCATACTGCCGCCGCGCCTCCTCGCTGCGCGTGACCGAGCCGACCTTGGTGAGGATCTTGCGCGCCTGCAGCACCTTCTCCGGCGCGCGCGGGAACCCGCCGACCGCCGACAGCGCCGAGGCCGACGCACCGGCGAGCACCGCGACCGAGTCGCCCGCCGCCTGCGAGGCCTCGTACTGCTCCTTGGAGACGCCCACGTCGACGCGTCCGCGCTTCATCTCGAGTTTCCCGCCACCAGGTTTGGCCCAGCGATGTCGTTGCCTGCTCTCTGGCCGCTTGATCGTCGCGGGTCGGGTTGGGTCGGGTCGAGTCGGTCCAAATTGTGATTCAATGACAATACCCAGCCCGCCCACCCGTCTGGCTCTGGTGTTCAAAAAATTGCCGACTTTCGGCAAATCACAGACGCTTCCCTTCAGATCATTTGGTGTATCCTCGCCATTTCATCTCAGTACCTGGACGACAAGAAATTATATCTCGGCCCGAACGCGTACTGGCTTTAGCGCGCCGCACGTTGCACTTGCGCCGTGGTACGCTACGCTTTTCGACTGGCCCCCAGTATGGCACGCCCTCTCCCCGGGTGGGTTCAGCCGCGTTCTCCACACTCCCCGAGCCAAAGCGGCGGCGGCACAACACCTCGCCTCGCGCTGACCTCTCGGCCTGGAAATCCATCGCGCGCCGGCCCGCGACACGCGACGGCCCACGCGCGCAAGCCACCTTCACCTCCCTCGCGCAGGCTCCGACGACAATATCCAGCGATCGGCCGCCTCCGGACGCGTCGGACTCTCGACGATGAACCGCGGCGTCGCGAGCGGCTCCGGCTCTAGCGGCAACACCAGCAACAGCAACAGCAGCGGCAGTGGCAGTACTAACAGTAGCAACACCAGTGCACGGCTCGTGCGCATGGCGTCCATCCCGGAGGAGCTCGACCGGCGCGCGCTGGGCGAGCAGAAGCCGCCGGCGCGCGCCTTCCAGATCCGCACGCAGCGCGCCTTCTCGCAGCTCGAGGAGCCGGCGACGCTGCGCGAGCTAGAGCAGCTGCTAGGCGGCTCGACCGGCAAGACCGTCGACGTGCGGCGGCTCGTGTCGCCGACGCGGCCGGGAGCGGCGGACGCCAAGGCGAGCGCGGGGCTGCGCAGTCCGCCGCCGCCGCCGCCGGCCTCGCCGTCCTCGGACTTCACCATCACGACGCCGTCGCCGTCGTTCGTGCTGCGGAAGAAAGGCACGCGCTCGGTCGATGGCAGCGGCGACGAGGACAGCAACAGCACGCGCAGCAGCGGCGAGCGGTCGAGTCCGCCTCGATCTCGCTCGACGCGGCAATCCCGCCGCGACATGCCGCAGACGACCGAGGAGTGGCTCGAAACGGCCAAGCGGCTCAGCCAGCGGGTGCAGGAGCTCGAGCTGGAGAATTTCCGGCTCAAGACGAACCGCTCGGACCTGCGACTCGCACCGCCCAAGACGTTTTCGGGCGATATCGCGCTGCTCCGCGCCGACTCGGAGGCCACGGCGGCCTCCAGCGAAGTGACGCCGCCGAGCACGTCGAATCGGAAGCGCGGCAAGATGTCCAAGTCGCAGAGCTACGCGAGCGGGTTCGGCTTCACGGGACTCACCGTGGCCGAGGCGGCTGCGGCGTCCCACCGGTCCCGGACGCGGCGGCTCGCCGCCACTCAATCGCACAACAAGTTTCGCTCGGGTTATTGGGACGGCTCGAAGAACGTGACGAGTAGCTTCAGCTGCAACAATCTGGCGGACTTGGAGCATCCGGAGGCGGTCTTCGAAAAGTTCCGGCTCGCTGCGGCTTCGAAACCGAGCCTGAGCCAGTCGGTAAGCGCGCTTGCGCCAGAGATGCCGAATGCGGCCGCGGCCGCTGCAGCGTTGAACCAGCCGACGTCTCGCAAGAGCGACCCGTTCCAGCGAACGAGCTCTGAGTCGGAGCTGCCGTTCATTCAGCAGCAGCAGGTGCAGGCGAAAATGGCTAAATCGTTCGGTCTGCCTGGCATTGGGAGACAGAGCTCATCGCTGCGGATGAACCTCGACGAAGACGACGTTGAGCCTCGCGACGAAATGATTCACACGACGATGCGGATCACGTCTCCCCGGTCGTACTTTGAAGCAGGCGTGCGTTCTGGCGGCATGTACTCGAACATTACAGAGTCTAAAGTGAAGAACGTTCGACCTCCGAGCAGTCGCGATGTTCGCGTGTGGGTCGGCACATGGAACATGGGTGCCTCGGATCCGTTCGTGGACGGCGGGGGTATCATTGACGAGCAGAGGTCTGCCGGAATGCTTCAGAACTTCATCCCACACGGATACCAACTGTACGTGCTCGGCGTCCAAGAAGGAGTGTCTGAGAACGTCTACCACGCCGTCGAAGCGTACTTGAACCGCAACGAGAAGGGGACGCGGTACTACCGGATGGAGCTGAAGAACAGCAACAGCATGGAGAACAACAAATACCACCCAGCAGAGGCAGTGATTGATGCGGTGCACGGACGCGGAGACGGCGCGTTTGTCGGCACCAAGTTTACGGGACTCGCAGTGTTCTATTGCGCGGATGTTCGAGATAAGGTCAACCTCGTGCGCGCGGGGGTACACAAGTTCAACTTGACGAGCGGGTCGAAGGGCGGCGTGGCGGTCGCACTGATGATCCAGCGCACGACCATGGTCTTCGTAAACTGCCATCTCGACGCACGGAACGACGCGTATCGCCGAGAACAGATCCGCAACCTGAACGCCAACCTCGGCCGCATAATGGGACACCACGGGTTCGACTTGACCGAGCAGTTCCATCACGTGGTGTGGATGGGGGATATGAACTACCGGATCGTGTTGTTGGACCCGCAAATGGTGCTGCACATGCTTGAAGAAGGCCGCAACCTTGAGCTCCACGACAAGTTTGATGGTCTACTGAACGACAGACGGAACGGCGGCGTGTTTGAAGGGTTTACTGAGCCCAACAAGTTCCCTGATTTCTACCCTACATACAAGAAGTTCCCGAAGCGTGGCATCGTTAGTGAAACCATGCCGCTCTGGCCGTCATTGGTATTCCGAGTGTTGTACAAGGAGCCATTCTACAAGGGTGGCAAGGTGAAGAAGCGAGTTCCGGGATGGTGCGACCGCATCCTGACCCACTCGCTGCTGGTGAGCGACTCCAAGTTGATTCCGGAGAAGGTGCCGAACCCGTTTTCGGAGGAGCGCGCTTGGATCGACAACTATCGATCAATTAATCACGGCGACGGCATGGACGTGAGCGACCACAGTCCAGTGTGCGCCACGTTCGTGCTGAGCTTCCCCCGAGAACTGACAGACCCCCGATCAAGCGTTGTGCTCTCTCCGCGTTCTGGACCTCCTCGTCCGAATGGACGCTCTGTGTCGGTGTCGGGTCGGTTCAACACGGACGATCAGTTCTCCAAGTCAGTGGCGGGAAGCTATTTCGACCAGCCTCGTGTCGTTCGCCACCTAACGAAGAACGACCGTCCAATCTCGACTGTACTGCGCGTGTTTAACTTGCACCTGTACTGGAACGGCAACGTGGTGGTTCCCAAAAAGACGCGCGTGGTTGCGCCGCTGATTGGCGAAGACGAGAAGCAAGTCGACACGCTTGGTGAGCGCAGCCTTGGCGCCAAGGGTCTCAACTTGTCGCTAAACGTCGTGCTGCAGCACAGTCGGCCGCTCGAGCTGCTGCACATGCTGGTCTGGGTCAAGAACGACTCGATCCAAGGCCACTGCACGCTTTCGCTAAAGCGGATCGCGCGTCAGGAAGAGGGCGGCGAGGTCAAGTTTCGCGTGCCTCTGTACAACGACTCCATGCGGCTGTACCACGAAGGTCATCCGCTCCTCGTGGTGTTCTCGGTGCGCAGCAAGATGTTTGCTAAGTGAGCAGCTGAGGGACTGCCGATTGCATGGAATAGAGATGACCTATTGTGTTTCTTCTGCTGCCTTCGAGTGTGGATATGGAGGGAGGCACAAGAAATGTCCTACTGACAACTGTGCCTCTCCAATATAATAGTCACTGCCTCGTCGAGTTCTGACTCCGCGCGGTCAGACCCCTTCCTCACCATATCGATGGCTATGGCTCTCCACACCGCGAATGTATTGCTGCGAGTCTTTCCGACGATCGTTTTATCCCTCGATGTCCTCAAATACCGGTATCTGCCTCGCATGAATGTCTTCTGACTTCTTGCTCCATGCTGTCATTTCAGTGCAAGAGCAGCAGTTCCTGCATGTTCCTCGCGGCATTGGCGTCTCGGTTCTAGAAGCTGGCCTCGCATCGACTGTTGACACAGCGCAAGACGCTCCGGTTGCTTTTGAGGACGATATTGGTGTCTTTGAGCTGCTGATTCTTGAGCTTCAACATCTTCACGATCTCCATCGACTCCTTCCTGGACGACGTTGGTCGAAGGAGATCGTGAAGATGTCAAAGCTCAAGAATCAGCAGCTCAGGGGACACCAATATCGTCCTCAAGAGCAACCGGAGCGTCTTGCGCTGTGTCAACAGTCGATGCGAGGCCAGCTTCTAGAACCGAGACGCTAACGCTGCGAGCAACATGTTGTAGCTGCTTGCTCATGGATTGAAAAGACAGCATGGAGCAAGTCGGCCGAAGGCATTCATGCGAGGCGGATAGCAGTGAAGACATCACGGTGACAACATGGATAAATGAGGGAGGAGTCGTGCGACGCTTGGTACGACTCGGCGTCACCTTGATGCGTAACGATAATAGAAAGGATCGGGAGCGACCAAACACGCAGAACGAGCAATTCAGCCAACGACCAAGGATTCGACAGCGCGAGTTGTAAGGCTCTTGGCGAAGGCGTGCAGTGCAAAGGACAGCGGACAATGCCTCAAGACGAAGAATCCGGATTGTTCGAGCATTTGCCGGACGCGATCCCGCCGCTCAAGGACTTTGATCTCCGCCAGCAACTGCTGCAGTGGAACCTAAGCGAGCGGCTGAAGCTGCTGCGCTTCCGCGTCAAGAGGAGAATCTCGACCGAAGACGACGAGCGCGATGTGATTGACGCGTTCTTCCAAGACGGCAACGTCCAACGGCTTCTGAATGTATGGACACGTTTGACTTGGTCTGATGCGTTCGCCACTCCTCTTGACTGTGGTGTTGCTGTCGTCGCAGCTTCCCTCGGAAGGCTGGGTGTCCAAGGACGGCGCGGTCGAGTGGAAACAGCTGAGGGTGACCATCACGACGATGGCGTTCTTCGACAAGTTCTTCGGCGCTGGGATCGTCGGCGCGGACGGCGCATTGCGTCGCTGCCTGGACGAAGTGTTCGACGGCTGCACCGCGAGTGACCTGCTCAGAGAAATGCTGGTGAACCCAGACTCGGAGAACCGCGACGTGTTTTTGGAGGATGGCGAGCAAGACGAGTTCCTGTTCCAACTCTTCCGCGCGTTGGTGATCGGTGGTCCCATGAGCCAGTCGGACGAGACGATCCAGCCGTACGAAGCCGCGACTCGCGCGCTCTACAAGGCGCTCGTGTCGGTCAAGAAGAACGCGGCGGACCGGACCGTGATCGACGTGACCTCTCACGTTTACGCTGCTCAGATGCCGAGCCGCGCACCGCTGTTTCCGAGTCCGTCGCCGCTGCATTCGTGCTTTGTTGTGGTCGATCCCAAGAAGCGCTGGCTCACCGTTTGGTACCACCCGTTCATCCCGTTCTGGTGATGGATGAGCGATCAAACTCGTCGAGCGGAGGTTGATCCGAGTCGGCAACGCGGACTCCACACTAGTTTGCATTGACATGGGACTGATTTACACGATTGCTTTCGCTCGTACTCACCAGACTTACCGATAGTTACTGCACCTCTTCTCTAGACGAGACCCCTGCATCTTTCGACGCCACACTCAGAGGCAAATACCAGTCCTCGAACAGTCCCGCCTCGTCCCGCGCGGTCTTGTTGAATGGCGGCTTGAGCGCGCCGTGGAAGTACTGCGGTACGATCTGCTGGAACTTTGCGGCCGGATCCACGCCGTCGCGCTCGCAGAGGAAGCGGAACCAGCGCACGCCGGCGCCCACGTGCGTCGTCTCCTCGGCACAGTTCTTGCGCAAGATGGCGAGGCTCGTGGCGTCGCCGCTCTTCTCGAAGCGCGCGACGGCCGCGGGGAACACGTCGAGACCGCGAGCCTCGTGGACGAGGTGCACGACCGCGAGCCGCGCGAACGCATCGCCCCGCGTCTCGAAGGCCGAGTCCCAGAGACCGTCGTGGGCCGCGAGGTCGCCGTAGCCAGCGCCGAGCTCGGTGAGCCGCGCGTCCCACGCGCGATAGTGCTGCGCCTCCTCGCCGGCGATGCGCACCCAGTCGTCGTAGAACGCGCGCGGCAGCTCGAGAGCCACGAAGCGCGCGACCATGTCCCACATGAGGTCGATCGCGAAGCTCTCGGCGTGCACCAGGCTGTGCACGAACGCCTTGCGTGATCCCTGCTTGACCTGCTTGGGCGGCACGACCGCCACGTTCGCCGGTCGCGCAGGACGGTCCGGCACGCTGCTCACGTCGTCGCTGGCGCCGCTCACGACCGCGATCTCGCCGCTCTGCCACTGCGACACATACCGCGACGTCTTGTCGGCCTTGTCGGCCGCGTCGGCCGTCGTGAGCACGTCCAGCGCGCACGCGAACAGCGTCCGTGGCGCATCATTGGACGCCATGTTGAATTATCGATTGTGTGTGTGGTGAGGAAGCGTTTCGAGCCGTAATGCGTTACGTGTTTCGAATGTGTCGGTATCAATTACTGACATGTTGAAGTGCCGAGATCCGACAAGATCAGACCAGCGAAAGCGGAAGCGGCAGCGGCAGCGGTAGCGACGACGGCGGCCGTTGAATGTGCGAGGCGCCGACAGTTCGCTGGGACGAGCGGCGTCGGTGCATTCGGCTTTTCTTCGATCGAGTCGCGTCCCGGACGCAACGCCGCCGTTAGGTGCATGGCCGAGTGTGGCAGTGCGAGATTTGCGGTCGAGAGAGCAAGCGGTACAAGCGTCCAAGCCAATCGACAGCCATGAAGACCAGCGTGCTCGCGGTTGTGGCGCTCGCCGGACTCGCCAGTGCACTGGCTGATGACCCTGTCAACCCGACGGAGGCGCAGTTGCGCGGTGCTGGAGGGTCCGAAGCCGACAGCAACCCGGATCAGGAGCACTGGGGCTGGGGACCTGGCTGGGGAGGCGGCTGGGGAGGCGGCTGGGGCCATGGTGGCTGGGGCCATGGTGGCTGGGGATGGCACCATCCGTGGTGGGGCCACGGAGGCTGGGGCCATGGCGGCTGGGGCCACGGCGGCTGGTAAGCGCTGCGAGGGTCTTCGGCGAAAGGAAGGGCGATGCAGCGAGCAGTGACAGTCTGTGAAACGAAGCGCGAGCGGCGGCCCCAGTTGATGGAATAGTAGCGTCAATACGGTGGTGGCGTGGCGGCGGGCCGCCAGGCTTCGAGCCTAACACGTATGGCCTTTGAGCCTTAATCGTTCTGTTGTTCTTGAGCATTTGGGTTCACACGTTGAAGTGGCGACAACCGACCTGCACTCTGGCTGGAATGGTTGTGTTCTGCTTCATGGCAGCGCACCTTCAATTTTAGATCTTCTGCGCGACGCTCCAACTGCCCAGCGCTGCTCGAGATCTTCTCTGTCGCCTGCATCGCCATGGAGGATGATGCTATGGCCCCGCGGGCGAGCCCAGTGCGCGCCGAGAGCGAGAGTCAGTTCCTCTTCAAGCCAGTGGAGGGCACGGACGAGACCGCCGAGGACCGTGACGCGTGGGCGGCCGAGCGGCTTGCCAACCAGAAGCTGTACGTGTGTGTGTGTCTTGGCCCCTATACCATCTCGGCGATCGTTGCTCTGACGATGGATGATACAGTGCCGACGAGCTAGCAGACCAGGAACAGCAGCGCCGCGTCGACGAAGAGCAGGACCGCGAGGTGAGCTTCGCTCGGCTTGGCGGCTGGTGGTAGACTCGATTGACCGAACAACGACAGGCCGAGGTCGCCATCGTGAGGCAGATCAACATCGAGCTGTCGATCGCGGCCGAGGAGGAGGAGCAGCAGCGCCGCGTGCATGAGTACGAGCTCGCCAAGGTGCAGGACCAGCTACTTCGCGCTCGTAGTCGCAGCGAAGCCGCGGCAGCCGCCGAAGAGGAGCGAGCACGTCGCTTGGCCGAACTCGAGGTCGACCAGCGCGGAGAGCTCGAGGAACGCCGAGAGCAGCAGGAGGTTGTCGCTCGGGCGGTGGAGAAGGAGCGCGTGCGCCGCCTGAGCCTGCCGGAGCATCTCGAGCGCACCCCGAGTGCGACCATCGTGGCGGACGAGCTGTCGGCGTCGTCCCCGCCGTCAACGATGAGCGAGATCCCCTTCACACACCACGCGTCCGGCACCAAGATCACGGTGGACGAGCACTCGGCGTGGCATGGCATGATCGCGTCCGACCAGCCTGATGTCGAGACCGACGCGCTACGAGGTACGTCGCCTTGGTTGGTGGTGATTTTGGGACTGCTGACGAATTGCGTGATACAGCGATGCGCGCGAGTCTGGACGTGGAGCTTCGCGACGAGCGCCGATCCAAGTACCCAGAGCTCGTGGGCGACGTGCGGCTGCTGCGCTTCCTCCGCGGCCACAAGATGGACGTGGCTGTCGCCGCCGCCAAGTACCGCGAGATGCTCGCGATGCGCGACAAGCTGGCGCTCGACGATGTTCGCGACGCCATCGCCTCGAAGAACTTGAGCGTCGAGGATCTTCCGGGCTTCGACAAAATCATGTACGTGCTGGCGGCTTGACCCATCTGCATGCACCTCCATCACGCTGACCACCATCGTCGAACGCGCAGACCGCACGTGCCGCTGTATGCCGGCTACGACTTCTCCGACGCGGCGGGCGGCGACGTCCTGTACCTCGAGCTGTCGGGTTACGCGGACGTGCGCGGGCTGCTGAAGAATGTGTCGGACGACGAGTGGCAGACGTTCGTGCTGTACATGCTCGAGCACCGCGCCATGACGCTGGACACACTCAGTCGCCAGCGCGAGACGCTCGTGCGCACCGTCATCGTGCGCGACTTGGCCGGGTTCTCGCCCGCCCGCTTCAGCCCGCGGCTGCTTGGTCGCCTTCGCCCGCTGGTGACTATCGGAACGACGGGATACCCGGAGACGGTGAGTCGTGTGCTCATCCTGAACGCGCCGTGGATGTTCGACAAGATCTGGCGCGTCGTGCGCGCGCTGCTGCAAGAGAACCAGTTGCCCAAGATCTACATGGAGGGTCGATCGCGCGATCGTTTGCTCACCCTCGTCGGCAGCCGCGACCGACTA
The DNA here is from genome assembly GCA_023336425.1 of Phytopythium cucurbitacearum (nom. inval.). Classification (NCBI taxonomy): domain Eukaryota; phylum Oomycota; class Peronosporomycetes; order Pythiales; family Pythiaceae; genus Phytopythium; species Phytopythium cucurbitacearum (nom. inval.). The sequence goes on from JAADXC010000138.1 coordinate 20,438, forward strand.
CCCAAGCTGCTCGGCGGCAAGAGCTCCGAGCCGCCGATCCCTCAGACTGGTTTCTTGGGCCGCAACAGCTACGTGCTGCTCTGCGAAGACGGCGCGACGCAGGCTGAGATCCGTGCGGGTGCTGCCATGCAGATCCCCTTCCGCATGGCCGCCAACGACACGGTGTGCTGGGAGTTTGAGGTCAAGGCGCTCGACCTGGACTTTGCCGTCAAGTTCCGCACGCAAGGGGTCGGCGGTGCCGAGGAGGTCGACAAGATCGCGCCGGCGCGCGTGGCAGCAGGCGGGGTGATAGCTGGCTCCTTCACAGCCGCCGAGGACGGCACGGTCGTGCTGGCTTGGGACAATGGGTTCTCATGGACGCGCGGCAAAAGCGTCGCCTACAAGGCCAAAGTCGTCAAGTCCACGCATGACTTCTCCTCACTGGACATTAGCGGCAACGATTGCGTCTAACATTCGCGGCAGCGGACCAAGCAGCGAGTACTGGTCGCGCTTGGACCGATTTCACACGGCATGCCATCGCCAACATGTCAGACTAAGTTCTTGAATATCAAACCAGCTTTTCTTCTTCGTGACCCTCCTGCTCCTCAAAACGGGCACTCCGAACCAGCAGGCATCCAAGGTTGTAGTGGCTTACATCGTCTACAGGCTGATGGCGCCGAGCTGGTGCAGGAAGTCCTCCGGGTTGAGCAGCTCCGTGCTGCCGTACCAGATAGACCGCGGTGGCTGCTGCGCCTTGGCGTACGCCAGAAGGTTCTGGTACTCGTTGTAATTGCCGCCGCCGATCATAAATACCATCGCCTCCCGGAATGGGGTGCGCTGGCGCGGCACATCGCCGTTGGCGCGGATCTGTGTTCGCCATTACCACATGCATGAGTCAGCGCCAAGCCATTCATGAACGACCATCCTCGATCGGTGATGGACGCACCTTCGGATCCAGGTACAGGAAACTCTCGTCCTCCGTGTTGGGTCGCATCTCGCATATGGCGTCGGTCACCCGCGTCACGTGCAGCTTCTTGTTTTCCGGCAAGAAGTTCTTGACGCTCGCAGCTGCCTGCGCCAGAAAGCCCTGAGCGAACCCTTTGAACTTGCTCATGTTGACGCCGGCGGTGTCTGGCGCTGCGCTCTCGGACTGGAGCGCGCCACCGACGCTCGCACGCTTTTGGAACGCCGTGTGCTTCTTGATGAACTTCCACGCCTGCGTGAATGCTTCCGGCTGGCCAGTCGATTCGGCAAATTGCTTGTACGCAGTCTCGAACTCGTTGATCTCGGCGGTAGTCGCGCCGCTCGACAGGTAGTAAATCATGAGAAGACGCATCTTGTCGGCCACCGTCCCCATTTCGCGGTGCGACAGCAGCTGCAGAACCTCCGTCTTGTCGGCATGCGACCCGTCGATCAGTTTCTGCTCGAGCATCGAATAGGACGGGATGTGACGCGCCGTGACGCTCTCAAACGCTGCGTGGAAGATGTTCGTGTGCACTTCGAGCATCTTCTTCTTCTCCACGAGCATCGGCAGCGTGTCCACAGCAGCGACCAAGTCTTTGGTGCCGTTCATCAATGCATCGCTTCCTCCCGTCTGCGCAACCATGTCTCGTTAGATTCGACACAAAGGCGCCACAACGAACAAATGGCGTGCTCACTCGTGCACGGATCTCCTCCTCCTTCTTCGTCACGATCTTCATCTCCGTCTCATTCGCGTCGATCGCATCCGGGAACAGGCTGCCGGCGTGCGACTCGAAGAACTTGTCGCTCGTCACGTCCAAGTCGTAGGTCTTTTCCACCATTCGCTCGGGGATGGAAGTCGTGCCATCATCTGCAGTTGACGACTTGATGGTGACCTTGACGCGGTTCATCTGGATCTTGAGCAGGTCGTCGACCAGCGCCTGGTAGGTCGACGGGTGGTGCAGACTCGACGCGAGATCTTCATTGCGGTCCATGATGATCAAGACAGGTCGCTGAGCAATCAGAATACCATGTGTTAGCTGTGAAGGATAGATCGTCAAGGCGAACGTCAGAACGAACCTGAAAGCTGGAGGAAGTGTCGTTGAAGACACCATCTCGCGCGTTCTAACCACACGAACCATTGGGATGAACATCAACGTTTCTTGAGCACAGCTACTAAACCACGGCAACGTACCAAGTGCTCGCGGATCATGTTGTTCAGTTGCTCGGCAACCATTCGCGAAGGACCGTCGTTGTTCGGACATCGGATCACGGGGATCCTCCCAGATGTCACCAGCACCGAGAAGAGTCCGCGCACGATGCTCGTCATCGTCTGCTCGATCTGCACGTCCGCGACGCTCGGGTCGTTGTAAGCGCGGTAGCTCTCGTGCAGGTTGAGCGAGAACAGCGTCGGCTCGAGCGCCACAAAGTTCGTGTACTGGTCGTACACCTTGGAGATCTGTCCGCGCGGACATCCAACTCGTCAGACACGCACTCAGGTTGACCACATCCAATCAACCCAAACCCAAGAACACACCATGCTGGTACACCCGGCTTCCACCGACGAGCGCGCGAGCAGCTCGAGCGACTCGCGGCTCAGCGGGTGGGCGAAGTTGAGGTGCGCCGTGCTGTACAGCTCGCGCCTGCAGTCGGCCACGATCCGCTCAATGTTCTCGCGCGAGGGCTCGACGAAGTAAATGGCCGGCACGTCCGGGATCGCGTCGCGATCGGCGTCGATCAGCATGTGCAGCGTCACGCCTTTCTTGCGCAGCTCGTGCAGCTTGAGGATCGGCGAGATGATGTCGCGGCAGAACCGGTCGTAGATGAGCACCTTCCACTGGTTCCCCCACCGATCACTGCGCGATTCCATCAAGCAGCATTTTGGGTTGTCAACATGGTACCCCCGCTCGGCTGTCTACTAACACCAGCGCACCTAGAGTCCGCGGTCGAGTCGCTGTACCCGCTGGCGACCTCCGCGTTAAAATCGAGCATCCGCAGCAGGTTCGCTGCGCACAGTAGAGGGCCAGTGAGGCGGGAGGCGGTCATCAAGTGAACGAGGTGATAGTCGTTCGATACCCACCCTTCTGCTTCTCCTGCAGCGACTGAGCCGCCGCTGCCGTCAACATGGTCGCCTCTGATGCTTATCAGTATGTAGCGCCGCTCTCCCCTCCTGCAGCCGCCGCGTTCGCGCTCGATCCTTCGCCGCGCCGACGAGCACGTCTGCAACTTGCGAGCTTTCCCTTTCTCGGCTCCACGTCAACGCACCCGTTTCGTAAAGTGCGTATTCCTCCAAGTGCGTACCAGAACGTACTTAGCAATGAATGTCATTTGAGAGCACTATTTGGAGGGATTCCATGCCAAAAGCCGCGTCGTTTCGGAAACGTAGCCATTTGAGTCGTCTGGGCAACGAAGTGACTTGACCACAGTTTTTGGCTATCGACGCTCGGCGTCTGCAACGCCATGTCGTCCATGTTCGAGGTGGACCACGCGTACCTGCGGCAGACGGTGGCGGCGCCGCTGACGGAGGCCATGGCGCAGCTCGCGGTCGCGCAGCCGGAGGATCCGATCGAGTACCTCGGCAACTACCTGCTCAAGTACGTGGCCAACGAAACCGAGAAGCAGCGAGCGAAGAGCCAAGCAGCCCAGCGACCGCCCACCTCGCGGAAGAACGAGACGAGCAGCACTGGCGACAGCGCACCCAATGAGCAGGCGCTGCTGGTCGCGAAAGAGCACAGCCTCCAGGTGCAACTCGCGGGCGAGAAGGATGTCGCTACGCTGCTCCGGTGCTACGCCGAGTCACTCGCGTCCATGCTCGGCGCCGAAGAAGCCTACATCGGCCGCAAGTGCGTCGACGCTGGCGGTGTCCCAGTCGTCCACTTTGTCACGAGCTCTCGGGTCGGATCGTCTACAGTCGACAAGGTTGTGACGGAGGACAAGGGTGTGACGTTTGACGCCTTCAAAGAGGTTGAGGCCGACCCCGCTGCTGTCGACGCTGAGGGAAACCCGCTGCCGCCTTCATTGCCAAAGTACATCCACGTGGAGAATGTGCTGCGCGAGCCGCGCATGAAGTTCTTCGGCGTGCCAAAGCTCGGCGCGTACCTGACGAGAGCGGTCCCGTACAAGAGCTTTCTCCACGCAGACGTCTTCAACGAGGGTAACCCCGACGAGCCGAACGCGCTGGAGCAGTGGCTCGTTGTCTCCGCTGACAAGATGGGTCAGGCGCGATCGTTCACGGATGTCCAACTCGACTCGTTCCACCGCACGACGACCATGTTCGCAGCTACGCTCGAGCAGCTCGAGCAAGATCTGTACACGAAAGACCGCGAGCGCCAGTCCTCGACCGAGGACGCCAATTTGCGAGACTTTCACGCGGCATTCACTGCCCAGGTTACAGGACGCGAGGAGAACCTGGCGCAGCATCTGCAGGAAGTGGGTGAGGACGAAAAGCTGATCAAGGAAGCCGAGCTGCGTCTCGCGTACCTGACCGAGCTCATGACATCTTTCGTCCCAACTCTGGCGATGGCTGCGCTGCGAGTCGTTCCGTTCAAGAGCCCAGCGCTGGCAGCGTTCGGGGCGGCCTTTGAATTGCTGGGGTACGAGCGCGCAGTGCTGTTCAACCCCGTCACGAAGACGCCGTCATGGGACCGCTTGGCTCCTCTGTTGCTGGAAGTCAACCTATCAGCCAGCCTGGCAAACTTCCAAGTCGCTGCGCCGCCACCGGTGACCACTGTCAAGCTGACGCTCGGTGAGACTTCCAAGGCTGATGTCGAAGCTGCGAGCGTCATCGCGTTAAGCTTCTTCCAGTGGACACAGGCAGCCATTGCATTCCGCGAGCAACTCGACGCAGCAGAGGAACGTGAGAGACAGCGCGCATTCGAAGCACAAGGGGGTGAAGACGCGTAATCCATCCACTCGCGCAACGGTACGTCGCAGTACAAGCCTGCCTAGCCTTCATCTGCACATTCTCGAACGATTTCTTCATCTCGATCGCATGCGACGATCTTGTTGGTTCGCACTGCGTATCCCGTTGCTCCTTGTGCACGCCGCTTCTGCTCCATGCGATCGCGTGCTTGCTGCCGCACTTCTTGCATGAAAGCAGCTCGCTCGCGTTCGTGTCGATCTTGTTGGCGCTGTTTCGACAGCGGAAGACGCTTCGCGACTTCGTCATTCAGCTTCGCCGTCTCCAATCGCGAGCGGGCTAACAGCTCGTGCTCGTGTTTCCTTCGAGTTTCCTTCGCTGCACGAGCGGCTTCGACGGGGTCGCCGACACTGTAAGCTTCCTCGAGGCGAGCTCGGAACGCGTTGTTCTCTGCGATCGCCTGGTTCGCACGCTCGTCCCGCAGCTTTTGCGATCCTTGCTCTGCTGCACGATCTTGCTGCTGCTGATCGTGTGCGATCTCGTGGAACGCGATTGCATGGCCGACGTGCTTGAACTCATAAAAGTAGTGGAGGATCATCCGCTCATACCGAGGCTTCCACGCATCCTCACCCATTCTGTCGCGCACGCGCGTCACAAACGTGGCACCCGACAATGGAGACACTGCATTCTCTCCGTCGGTGAGATGACTAGTGTTGGTGCTCGTGATCTCTCGCCACACGTCAACGATCGCAGGGTACCAATCTGCACAATCGCGCGTCCAGTCTTTGGCTTCAACCGAGGTGTACCCCTGAGCGAACGATGTCTTGAACTGGTCTTGGAGCAGCCACTGCGCGCTCCACTTGGCAGGCAGCAGTGATAATGGGTTCCCTTCGATCACAAACACCTCGAGTTGACTCAGCAGCCTATTGGCGAGCTCCAGAGGTAGCGCCGCCACCTTGTTGCCGTACAAATCCAGCTTGCGGAGAGCTAGACAGTGTCCATTCATTTCCTTTGGCAGACGCTCGATCCGATTCCCGTTCAAATTGAGCACCTCAAGACTCTCGAGCTCGTACACGCAGCTTTCAAGGACAGTGAGGCGATTCTTGCTGAGGTCAAGGTACTGGAGAGCCTGCAGACTCCGAATCGAAGGTGTCAGAGGGTTCGCGAACCGGTTATCACTGCAGGAGAGGCGGTGCAAGTTTTGCCACATCGCGATCGAGTCCGGTAGCTGCTCGAATCGGTTGTGTGATACATCGAGTGTTTCCAGAGCTGCGAGACAGCCCAGTTCTTCCGGGAGACTCTCAATCTGGTTCCACGACAGATTGAGTTCGCGAAGGTGGATCAGCGCGCCGAGCTCGAGCGGGACGCTTGCGATGCGATTATTTGACACGTTCAGCATCCGGAGTGCGGTGAGTAACCCGACGGTCGGCGGCAGTTCCTGAATCGCGTTGTGTGCCAGTCGAAGCGTCTCAAGCGCAACCATTTGTCCACAAGCGACCGGCAGATTCTCTATTTGATTTCGCCGGCAGTCGAGTGCCACCAAGGTCGCCAGCTCGCATACTGGAGTCGGGAATGACACAAATTCGTTCTCGCGCAGATCCAGCTCTTGTATCTGGGTGAGTTGGCCGCAACTGGCAGGCAGAGAACTCAGCGCGTTGAAGGACAAGTCCAAGCGACGAAGACTGATCATTGTTGGTCCGAGAGCGCCACGGCCGATCCGACGGAGGCGACAGGCTGAACAATCCCACACTACGAGACGACTGAGGTGCTGTAAACGACCGGGAAGCAATCGCAGCTTGTCGTCACCGCGCAGTGTCAGCCGTTGCAGCGATCCCAACGACCCAACTGCCTCTGTCAGCGTCTCGAGTGGGTTGCTTGTGAGGTCGAGCTCTTCTAGCGCGGGCAACCCGCCACCCTCGCACTCGTCGCCGAACTTGAGCAGTTGGTTGAACGCCAGGTCTAGGACTTTCAGCCTCTGCAGCTTGCTTATCGACGATGAAGGCAGCGTTCGCAAGCGGTTGTTGCGCAAATTCAAGACTTGGAGGTCATTCGCTTCACCGATCTCCACTGGCAGCTCGCCTAGCTTGTTGCCGCTGACATTCATCACTTGAAGCATGATCAGGTGCGAGAAGATTGCGCTGGGGAGTGCCTCAAGCCTGTTGTCCGCCAAATCGAGTATCAACAAGCTCGACAGCGATGACAGTGCGTCCCGACCGAGATACAAAGACGATGGGAGCTCTTTGAGCTGGCGGCCGCGCAGGTTCACGGCGTCGTCGCCGCTTTTCGCTTTTGCCAGCGTAACCATGTCGATCTTGGACGCCATCAACTCGCGCGTGACTTGCATCTCGTGGGACGCTCGCTTGGCGGCCTCGTCAGTCGCTTTCTGGACCAATCGCCGCTCTTCCTTGGCTTGTTTGTCCTTGATGACACGCTCCTTCTTCCGCTGAATCATCTCCTGACGCTCGCGAATCGCCTCGATGGTTCTCGCCTTCGTCGCATCCTGGCGCTGTTGTTTGAAAGCCTTGCGCGACTCCTCTTGCTCAGCCTCGCGGAGTTCTTTCTCAAGCTGGAGTGCCTCGGCCTTGGCCATGTGCGCAACATCCAGTTCCTGCCGTTCTTCCTCGTCGATGACATCGATCAGTGCCTGACGAAGACGGTTCGCCTCAGCACCAGCAATTCGCGTCGGGAAACGGGATAGTCTCGCTGCAACCATCGACTGCGACTGAGGATCTTCCTTTTTGGTCGTTGTGTCCTTGCCGCTGTGTTTGAGCGACACCTCGTGCCGTTTCAGCTCGGCATGCACATCGATTTGCTCGGCCCAGGCACGTTTGAACTGCTCGAGAGTAATCGTGTCCGCTGATCTTGGAAAGTGCGAGCGCATCTTGGCAATATCCTTCTGTGTCCGCTTCGGCACACCCAATAGCTCCAGCGCCTTCTCGTACTCGAACACGTTGAGCAAGCTGTCGCGGTCGGCATCGAGCTGATGGAAGACGTCGGAAGGCGAGAGGTTCTGGCTCTTGCCTGAAGCCTGGTGAAGTCGGAGGTAGTTCGTGACATACATGGCCACCACGAACTCCCGCTCGTCAATATACCCCCTGCTCGCCAACAGCACACAACAGCTTAGCTCAGCAATGCAGTGCTCCAAGGAAACAATGGCATGAACACCCACTTCTTCTGGTCGTCAACGAGCTGGAAGTAGCGTCTCGCTTTCGACTCGAGCAAGTTGATCTTGCGGTATGCCAGCATCTGCTTGTACTCTTATCCGCAGTGTCAACAACAAAGGAGATGTAGTGTATCGACTCGTGAAACCGCACCATCAAAGTCGATCGAGTTGGAGTGGTCTTGGTCGAAGAGTCGAAAGAGATGCCGAGCGTTGCGTCGCAGCGCGTCGAGTGACAGCATCTCGTCGCCCGCGAGTTCGTCCGGAGCGATTTCCATGACCGAGTTGAGCAGCTTGTACGAGAGTGCCTCCATCTCGAGCGCAGCCTGCTCGGGGGACTTTTGCGGCGGAACGTACGGTTCGAATGCGCCGTACGCAAACACGAGCGGAACTACGCTCGGCGGTTTGGCAGCTGATGGTTTGCAGATGACGACAGACGCGAACACGAGCGGATCGAACAACGACAGCTCCTGCTCGAACACCGATGGGAGTTGAGAGCCCTTCCACTGTCCATCGGGTCCGATGTCGAGCAGTACGGTCTCGGCCTTGTTGTCAAACTGACGAAGTGCCTTGGGCTCATCTAGTTTCGGCGCAGACAGCCGCGACAGTAGCACATACAACGGGAGATCCCTATCGTTTCGGACATGCACGTCGCGGAAACGGAGCCAGTACGTTGGTGCAGAGCCATGCTGGGATCTCTTGAACAGCTGCGCACGCGGTCGAGTGAGCTCATCTTTCGACATGAACAGCTTGGAATGCAGGACTCACCTGAACCGACCCGACACTCGCGCTAGCACCAAAGTTGCCGCTGTGTCCCCAAGGCAAGCCACGCCGCTCGTTGTGTCGGAATGGGTTCTGGAGCACAGTCGCGGGCGAGTAGTCAAGCAGCTTGGCCTCCAGAACGACTGTTGTCTCGACCGTGTCATTCTCGGTCGTTGCCATGCGTGGATGGATCTGTGGTTCTATTTTCACAGCATGTGAGTCCAAAAGTTGTGTCCAATTGTCTGCAGCGCCACCTCATCGCACAAATTGCTAGCATTCAAGAAGCGTCAAAACGATCGCCCAAGAGAAGACTGTCGGATGAGATGGTCCCCGAGACAAAGTACAAACGCCTTGGATGACCGTGTTACTAGTGTATAACGCCCCTGCAGCCGCTCCAACTCGCCACTGAAGCAGCAGCAACACCTAGAGTACATGCGTCCATACAAAGAACCACCACTGTTGTCTCACGACATGCCAGACGTGAAGTACCGCAGTTCGGTAGTGTTGCGCGGAGTGGTGTTTCGCGGGGTACCGCTCCGCGGGGTGCCGTTGCGGGGAGTGGCGAGCCAGTTGGCGGCGCCAAACGCGAGCTGGCTGGCGTCGTCACGGTCGTCCTCGGTAACGGTGCCACCACTCGCTCCTGTGGACGGCGCCTGGGTGGTAGTGCTGCGCACGACGGTCGTGACCTTGGTGTACCGCGACGGGATGGTGACGAAATACTTGGTCATGGCGAGGCAGAACCGGCGGCGGTAGTGCTTGGGGTTCAGCACTGTGATTTCGCCCTCGTCCTGGATCAAGCGCTTGCCCGCGTGCTCCATCATCTTCATAAAGTCGTACTTGTGGATGTAGTCGATGATGGACGCCACGATCTCTTGCTTGGTCACGTCGTACCCTACGAGCATTGAATAGTCGGTAGCCTGCACGGCCGCCAAGAAGCCCGTGTCGTTCATAATCGCAGACAACAGCAGGGACATGGCTGATTCCTGCAGCGGCAACGGAATGCCGCCAGCCATCTCGATGAAGTTGCGGTCCCAAAGCACGGATCTCACACCGCCCATGTCCGTGGACTTGAAACGGCCCTTCATCTTCCCCTTCAAGTCGAACGTGTAGCTGACCTCTCGCCCGTACAACAGGTTCTCCATGACGATAACGCACATCTTCGCGTCGGCGTCGCTCGGTATCGCACTCGCTATCGACACCTTGTAGATTCCGAGCACCTTGCACAGCATCGATGATAGCGCGTTCTCGAACGTCTTTGCCATGTAAGCAAAGTACTCGTTCGCCATGCTCAGGAACATCTGAAGCTCGATCTCCGGAATAGCCTTGGCGATGAACCTCTCGTCTCGCGTCTTCAGGAACCCGGCACCAGACTTACCACCCGCTGCATTCCACTGCTGGCACTCGCACAGCGACTCGACGTAATTGCGGTCGCCGCCATAGTAGAGCGCGCGTAAAGCGTGGAACTGCATGGCGTAGTACGACTTGCAGCTGAAGCGCGTGGCAGAGTGGAATTGGTCCTCGTCCACAAACGAGTGGTCGACGTTGGTGCGAGTCGACGAGCGAAGGATGCGGAGCATGTTAGTTGTCGAATCCGGTTCGCCGACTCCACACGAAGGAGTCTCAGCAGCAGCTCCATTCACCGGCTTGGCAGATCGAGCATCGCAACGAATGTAGTCGTTCACACACTTGGCATACTCTTTCGAGAAAAGCGAGTACGCGACGACCGACGTTGGCTGTGCCGCGTTCACGAGCACCACCTTGTTGTTCACGCCTGCCGGCAAGCTCGGATGCCACTCCAGCAACCGCTTGGGGAGTGCGAGATAGTCCAAGTCTACGTCCTTCTGAGCTTGATGCATCCGACGGAAAGCTTCCAGCGCCTTCTTCGATGCAAGCGATCCGATAGTCGACGCCGCCATCGTGTGTCCGCCAGGATTCGGGAACGATCCGCTATCGGTAGACCCGTTCGCTGGGAACGACCGACTCATCTCGTCGGTCTGATCGATGTTTTCATCCATACTCCACGCCTCGGACAGCTCCGGGCCGCGGAATCGGAGTGTGTTGGCAACCTCATTCGCGACATGACTGAAGCCGACCGGTGTCGACGCAGTTTTGGCAGCTGCCAACGTGCGAGCGAAACTCGCCAAGTTCTCCAGACTCCCCGGCTCTTCAAAAGTCAGTGTAGACGACGGCAGGTTCGGCAGGTTCGGATTCAGCGGCTCATTCATAAGATCCTGGGTCACGGTGGGAGGAAGCTGGTCGAACCAGGCGCGCGGCAGCACGCTCTTGGGACTGTTCGATTGGTTTTTCAGCGTTCGACGCACAGTCGCCTGGACAGCCTGGGAAATCCGCAAGCTCCAACGCACGCCGTAGTCGTAGATGTGCTTGAAGTGAGCGTTGTGCGCGAAGATATCTTGCGGCGGATTTGATTCCAGTTTGGATGCAAAGCACGAGTACCACTGCTGCACTTCGTTGCGAAGGATCTTGAGGTTGTGCTTGGCATGGAACACGACGACCGGGTCTGCCATCGACTCGGCGATCTTTGACGTGGTCACCACATACACCTCGCGCGCCAGGTCGACCAGTTCGTGCACGGCAACCAACTGCTGCTCGTGGTCGACGTGGTCCTGCCAAAGCGCCGGCTGCAGCGCGACGTGGAGAACTGGCTCCAGCGGCTCGAACTGCACGCTGACGACCCGCCCTCGTCGCGAAAAGTAGTGCACCAACGACGCATCCCGTGAACCACTGATTCCAGCCAAATGCGGGAACCGATTGAAGTCGATGTTCATCGCCTTGCCGTAGAACAGATCTTCCAAAAACTTGCCGAACGAATAGTTCACAACGTCGCGCGGGACGATCGAGTACTGAACCGACAGAGGAGAGGTATCGCCCAAACTGCGAGACCACATCACCAATTGATTCGAACGGACGAGGCTGAACACGGCGCGGTGGTTCAAATCGCGCAACAGGTCGGCCGCAGGCATTTGCTTCTCGTTCTGGTCTTTGATATCGCTGAAGTCTTTCACTCGAAAGGTAATGCGTCCCGTGTCGTGCGAAAACGTCAGCTTGGAGGTCGCGAACACGCGCTTGAACTCGGCCGAGCTCCCGTCAAAGCAGTACTTGTCCAGAAATTGGCCCAGGGACATATCGTTAGAGCTGTAGAAGTCGATGCACATCATCTCCGACTTCGACGGCGACTTGCCCTCCAACGTACTCCAGCACGTCGAAAAGAGTATACGGTCCCGAAGTGCGTACGATTCCGTCGAGCCACACGTACATCTGCCTTGAGAATCTTTCTCGACCACGACGTCGTCGTCGTGCGCACCGCGAAGAACGCGAAGCGAGCTGATATTGTTGTAGCGAGTATGCGCCTTGCACCACTTGCACATGGACTGCGTTTCCTTCAGCGCCGCCCGCATCGACAACGAGTTCGACTTGAGTGATATGTACAGTGAACTCGAGCATTTCGCAAACCACTCTTCGGCAACGGATCGGTTCTGGTCTTCTGCGAGAGGGACATACCCGTACTCTGCCAGCACCGACCGCTGCAGTCGCATATTGTACGCAGCTCGAATCGTTGTCGTCAAGATCTCGGTCACCTCGCGAAACACCTCCGGAGAGCCGCCACGCAGACAAAGCGTGCACCCCTTGGACGAGAGCCCGCCTTCGAACACAATGTTCTGTTTTTGCACTCGGCGTCGACGGATCTTGTTGTCCGGCTGGCCGTCTCTAGGCGGCTTCGACGCGCCGTAATCGATCCGCTTGGCACTTTTTGGAGCTTGATCGCTGACCATCACGTAAAAGCGCGCGCACCTCCCCAGCACCGACTTTGCGGACATCTTGTCAACGTGATCGTACGACGTGAGCACCGAAGCGCCGGTGCATCGTGCGATTCGCTGCAAGTCGATCAAGCGGACGTTCTTGACCACGGCAACGTTGGCTTTGAACAGCAGCTCTTCGGCGACGCGATGAACATGGCCTTCAAATAACACAATGTCTGGGCGGAGCGTCATGATCTTCTCCGCCACAATGTGCATGTACTCGACTTCTTGGCCGGCGACGCTCTCCAGAGACGAAATCACCTCCTTCTTGCGCTGGTAATCGAGCTCCGACGCGATAAGCAGGATGCGCGGCTTCAAAATGTCACTTCGCATGCCTTTGCGAGCCAAGCTCTTGTGAATAAGCACTCCATCGATGAAGAAACTGTCCTGCACGCGTCCGCCGTCCAAGGACTGCACGCGAACGTACTCCATAATGTCCATGATATCGCCTTGAGCCGGTTCACACGACACCGTGGTTGCCGCACGATTAGCAAACAAGTTGATGATTTGCATCCACCGGTGCTGCTCAATCATGAATAGCTGCGAGATCGAAAGAGAGTGCTCCAGCATGTGGAAAATGCGCTCTTCCAGCCGGGTCTGAGCGTGCGTCGCCATCTGCGAGAGAACATGTTCCTTCCGCTGTCGCCACTCGGGGTCTTTCATCGCATCGCACGCGTTCTCAGATAGACCGATGATGGAAAGGATCTTGGACTCTTTGACGGCCAACTTGTCGCTCTCTGGCGAATGCGATGACTGGCTGGCTCTTGAACGTTCCGAAATCTGGAATTGTGGAACGTCAAACGGATCCGGAGTCAGTGTACTGCCGAAGCCTGTCGTTTCAAAGTTGCCCGACAGCGCCTTCGGTCGAGTCGCCGGTCCCTTGGACGATGGGAAAGTGCCAGCAATGCGGGCTTGGGCGTGCGATTGCGCAACAAGCCTCTTGAACTCCGCCTCGCTCCAGCGATGGATACTGGGGTTTCCAATGTAGGTGCTGCTGTTCGAGCGCTTCAGTTTGCTGAATGACCGAGCCAGCTCCTCTTTTCGCTTCTCTTCGCGTCTAAAGACAACCATCGGCTCGCTGTGCGACCGCAGTCTCGTCTCCACCACCTTCCCGTGATGCTTCGCGTCTTTGCCGAGTTCGTGGAGGTGGGGTTGATGCGTAAGGTGCTGAACACTCGTCTTGATCTGCACTTTCGGGAACATGCCGAACAACGCCGCCTGCCGTGCCTTCTCCGCCTGTTCGCTCGGACGAATATCGTCACTGATCTCGTCGCGATCAAACAGCTCACCCTTGTCCAAGCGTTTGAGATGCGTCGACTCGGACGTCGAGCGTTCCATGCCATCGGTGAACTGCTGGGGCATCAGCAACAGCGTCTGGGACGCCGCCGAGTCCGTCGAGTTCACCATTCCTTCCGTCTCGAACGTCGCGCCAGTGTCCATCTGCAGCCCTTCTCGGAGCTGGCGGTGGCATGTGTGGCACACGAGTTGCTTCCGCAGCCTGCTGATGGAGTCGTCGACCTTGTTGCCGCCGAACGACTGCGGCAAGCGCGCGCAGCAGTTGGAGCAGAAGATCTGGCCGCACGAGCGGCAGTGGTGGCGCCGCCGGAAGAACGTGAAGAGCTGCTCGCACTCGTAGCACGCCTTGGACGACCGGTCCGACATCCAAAAGTGCTTGAATGAGCGCGACCGCTCCCGGTGGTGCAGCGGGAGCACCTCGTCTGTGCTGACCGTCGGCCCCGCGATCTCCGGCTCCGAGTCGTCGAAAAAGTTCTTGACGCCAGGCAGCTGCTCGCCCTGCGGCGACGGGAACCGCGTCAGCGCGTACGGGTTGCGGTCCACGTTGACGTCCGGCACGTAGTGCGCAAAGTCGATCACAACGCCCTCTTGCACGTGCTCCTGGTCCCTCGCCTGCTCCTCGCTGTACCACCTCGGCTGCCGCAGATTCGGCACGAGTCCGCGCTGCAGCACCTGCCGAATGTGCTGCAGACTCCACCCCCGCACCGACTTGCCATTCACCGCCACCACGAGCGCGTCCAGCTGGACGCCCGCGCGCTCCGCCTCGCTGTCCGGCGCGACGGTCGCGACGCTGGCGCGGTAGTCGACGCGGTCGGAAGGCTCCAGCTCCAGACCCAGCGCGTCCTCGAGACACGTCGGCGCGCGGCCGCCAGCCGCCACGCGGAGCACCGCGATCTTGCGCAGCGTCTGCACGGCCGGCGGCCGCACGTTGGGCCGCGGGAGGCGGCCGCGCTCGGCTGACAGGCTCGGCGCCGCGTACATGCCGAGCTCCTTGGCGCGCGCCGGGTCGCCGCGCTTGGCCGAGAAGAGCGGCCCGTCCGGCTCATCGCGCGTCCCGACGGCGCACGCCGCCGTCAGCTGCTTGAGCGCGTCGCAGAGCGCGAGCATCGCCGCTGGCCGCTGGCCGTCGGCCGCTCGCCGTTGCCTTTGCCGGCGCCGGGGTGAGCTTTGCGATCGGAAACTTGCGGGGAAACTTGCGGGGCACACGACGCGACCACCACTCTTGCACTGCCCAGCACCGCCGCCTATCTCGTGGAAGAAAAAAAACAGCAAACTGGGGGGAAAAACAGCGCAACGTGGGCCGATAAATGTCCCTCGGTTTAGCGTCTATGACGTGTGGCGCACACGAGAGTCTCTATTGAGACACAAAGTGGGTGCGCCACTAACGAGAGGCCTTGTGAGCTGCTACGTTTCCGTTGGCCAGCATAGCGAAACGCTGTGCGGTTTCCTAGCCAACAATGGGGTCGGGTGCCGTCATGACTGCCCGCCCGCCCGCCGATAAGGATCCGCAATGCTCCTCCTCACCCCACCCAAAGCCCGCGAGCGTCCTGCTCAGCAGCAACAGGTCTACACAGAGAGTATATTACAACTGGGCCACGGCGCTCGTCCGCCCCGCCTGTCTCCACTGGCCCCCTACGGCTCCACAGCCAGCCCTGGCTAGCCGCACCACCACCGCCACACGGGTTCACATCAGTGCGCCGCCGGTGTCGACAGCGCCGCCACGTACTGGAACACCTTGTGCAGGAAGGCGTCGTCCAGGATCTTGTACTCCATCGCGAACGCCACCAGGCGCCGCCAGCACGTCGACAGCAGCTCACGCACCTCCAGCAGCTCGAACGCGCGCAGGTACCGCTGGTGCAGGAAGATGTACACGCGCACCAGCCCGCTATACACGCTGCGCACGCGCGCGAGCTGCTGGCCGGGAGCGTTCGCCGCAGCCGCAGCAGCCTCCTCCCCCACCAAGTAGCCCAGGCGGCGCATGAGCTCGTCCATCGCGCGACCCTCCTCGTTCGGCGTCTTCAGATCCGACAGCATGTCGTACAGCGCCGACGCCTCGCTGAAAAAATCGCCCGCCATCTCGGTCGCCCACCCCATGAGTTCGTCCGACGTCAACGCCTCGCCCTCGAACACGGACGCTCCGTAAAAGTCTGCGAGTTGCGCGTCCAGAGGCTGCGCCGGTCCCGCCGGAGCCGCCAGCCGCGGCGCTGCCAGGCCGCGCAGACGCTTGCGCACCACCGTGCACTCCTCCATGGACAGCGGGTCGCCGCCGCTACCGCCGATGCTACCGGCCTTGCGGTGGCAGAGCGTCGGCATGTAGGCCGCCCGCTCGCGCTTCATGCTCGCTCGTTGCCTTGCTTTCCCCCTAAAAAGGCTTCTCTCTGGCGGCGGGGTCGACGCCGAGCAGATTTTCCCGCTTTGCGCGGCTTACCGTGGCGTGCCGAGCATGATCATCCTCCGAGGGTTTTAATGGAAGAGATTTCGACCAATCACGGGACATATCAGTACCTTTTGCGATATATCATTGGCGGATATGGGGTGTGAACAGCCTTGAATTTTGGGCGATTAGGGCTCGAAATTTTAACAAAGTGGTACGTGCACGATTTTGCAGGTGCAACTTTGAGTGAACACGACGCATACAACCGGCAGGCTTGGCTGACCCATGCCGTCGGTTTTTAGAAAGCTCCCGATGCCGCACATCTCCGTTCTGGCAAAGCGTACACGAGGAGCTCGAGCCACGCCATTGGACCAAAATCACGGCTTGTCGAAATTACGGAAACGGACACCCGCTCGCCTGCATTTTGGCTTGGTCGCACTTTTGCCGCCGCACGCCACACATGCAACCAGATCCATCATGCCTACCTACCCATCCACCACAAAAAGTCGTTTTCGAGAGCATCAGAACTTGTTAACTACATGGGTTTTGGCGAGTCGACTAAAACTCTGTTCAGAGTAGCTGATTGAAAATATCATTTGCTCAACGAACGCTGCGGGAACGCAACACATGCATCCAACATCCACTCCGGCAAAAAAACACCCTTCCCTTCCTTTCCCTTCCTTCACGAGCACCTGACAAAATCCAAACTGCGAGCTCTGCAAACGCATCTGCCGCTTTCGCGGAAAAACGAATGGCCGTCGCGGAACTCGTAAATAAGCAAACATTCGCGTAATTACTCAATCCATTCACCCGATAAACCGGTACATTCACCGAAACCCTGCACTTTTTCACCTGAGTTGGCCCATGTTGAAGCCGTTGTCCTGTTTCCCAGCTGGCGACAGTCAGTGGCAGCATCCGCAAGTGCACAAAAGACGGACGCCGCCGTCATCCCCCATTTGCACAAAACGTCACCTTTCGAACCCGTCATTTCGCGCGGATCCAGCAAGAAGACCGATCCGGATAGCCACAGATCAGGATTCTCATGTCTCCTTGCTGATGGTGGACGCGGCGGCGAGTACTGTACTGTAAAATCCGCTCGAGCAACCCTCGGCACTGGTCACGGCCTTGACGGCGCGCGCTGTCAGCCGTTGCTGAAGTGGAGGATTACGCTCGCCCACGACCGGTGGACACGGCTGAAAAAAGTGGCGCCTGGTAAGGAGCAACCCCTGCACAATTGTCCAACAGTTGCAAGCAACAAAGCAACAAAGCAAGAAGAAAGAGAAAGAGAGCCCAGGCTGGATCGCAATGGCGACTGCTGCCCGCGACTCGGTCACTTGTTCCGACTCGACTCTGATCTGAAGCACCAAGCGCGCGCGCGTTTCGGATGTCGCCGCGAGTGTATACTGTCCGCCAAGGTATACGCGTATCCCTCCAGGATCGCAGCGCTTGGCGCTTGGCCGGTGCAGTTGGTGTTCGTGGGTGAGCGCGGCTCGCCCACCCAAGCGCCGCGACTGTCGGAGCGGCTCAGCGCGATCAACGGCGCCCATTTTCGCGAGCCGTCGCGTTCGGCCACGGCCGCATTTGGAATCCGCGGAAGCCGACAGTCTCGCCGCCGGCTCCCGAGCCGGTAACGGTGGAAACTATACGATCGCTATACCTCTCGAAGCCGCTCACCATCGCGGGCAGCAGTGCCGCGCGTTTGCCGAACAGTGCTTGACTCCCACTGTTTCAGCACGTAAAACCCTAAAACCTCGGGCGTCTCACGGCTCTTGGCAGCTGCGGCCATCATCGACCGTCTACCGCCCGGGACAGACTCCGACCGCCCAAGACCCCGTTGGAGCCAAAGGCTCGACAACCAGTTCAGTGCCCGTAAGAGGAGAGATGCACTCCTCATCTCGCCTTCTTCCTGCTCGCCGGGACGAGTCGAGCCGCCTACAGGTCGCCTCCGTCGCTTCCTGTCCGGCCCCTGCCTCACTGTAGGGGCTCTGCCTTCTTGCTTCCTCCCTACCGTGCCTCCATCGCCGCCAGGTGCGCGATATCTCCACTTGACCCGTCCAGCATGGCGGCCGACCACCAGCGCGTGTTGGCGCTCGCCGAGGCGGGCGACTGGCCGGCGGCGCTGGCGCTCGTCGAGCAGAACGCGGCGCTCGCGCAGGCGCAGGACGACTTCGGCATGCTGCCGCTCCACTGGGCGTGTACCGAGGCGACGACGTCGCTGGACACGGTCAAGACGCTGGTCGCGGCCTTTCCCGGCGCCTGTCGGCTCGAGAATCTGTCGGGCATGCTACCGCTGCACGTGGCGCTCAGGAACAAGCTGCCGGGTCTGCACGTGCGCGAGCTGCTGGACGCGTGGCCGTCCGCGGCGCTCGCTAAGGACGGCAACGGGCGGTTCCCGATCGACCTGGCGGTGGCGTCCAGCCTGCCCAGGCACACGGTGGACCTAATCCGGCAGGCCGGCGCGCGCGCCGTGCGGTCGGCGTCGAGGTCGCAGTCGTTCGACGAGTGCAGTAGCCTGGACAACCAGAGCACGAGCGGCGACGACGACAGTCTGGACGCCGCGCCGGCCTCGCTCAGCAAGCCGCCGTCGCTGACGTCGCTCGCGACGACACTCTCACGCCAAGGCTCGACCTCCTCGGCGTACGCTGCCGCCACGGGTCACACGGCCGTGTCGCGGCAGCTCCAGCAGCTGCTCTCGCAGCTCCAGCAACTCAGCAATGATCTCCGCAAGTCCACGTCGACCGCCAGCTCGACGTACCGCAGCTCGTTCTCCGACTGTCCGAGCGACAGCAGCTCGAACCTCATCTCGGTACTCTGGAACCCGTCGGACAAGTTCGGGTTCATCATGGAGCCCGCTGACTCCAAGGGCACCGGCGCGCGCATCAAGCAGTTCACCTCGCGGTCCGACGTGCTCGGCGTCGAGGCGCTCCGCGTCGGCGACGTGCTCGTCAACATCAGCGGCGCGGCCGTGGCTGGTGCGTCCTTCGCGTCCATCATGCGCTTCCTGAAGCACGCGAAGGGGACGTGCAAGCTCCGCTTCATGCACGACGGTCCGGTGTCGAACCAGCCGCTGTCGGGCAAGTGGAGTCTGAGCCATTCCCAGTCCTCGCAGTCTGTCGGCGACCAGGACGAGGCGAGCGTCGCGGCGCTGCTCGAGGCGACGCTAAAGAAAGTGGCGCAGGTGGAAGAAACGGTGCGACTGAGCTCGGCGATGGCGTTCTGTCCATAGCCGCGTCCGCGCCGAACCACGGTGTGCGCTTTCCAATATGTAGTTGTCCAAGGTCAGCCCAGGCTGTCGCGCTTCCGGGTCACGGTGATCCGGCCGATTTAATTAAATATGTGGTGTCGGCTCGAGTGCGTTGAGGGTGGTTGGTTAGTTAGTTGGTAAATTGGCTTGGCCAGAGCTGGATGCGATGATAGCCGAGCCTTCTGGACGAACAAAATGCTGTGTTGCTTGAAGTGGCTGTGACATAGGGACAGGCCAGAGCTGAGCCAGACCATTTTCCAGTCAGCGCGCTCATCTTCCTTCCACCCTTGAAGAGTTCAGCTCCAGGCAAGGGTATCAGAAGCAAGCCAGTCTCTGTCTGTGTCGGCTTGATCGTCGGCGTGCAGCACTGCAAGCCACCTCGATACCATTTGGCGAGCTCGCATGACTGCTAGCATGGACATCCATCAGAACACGGTTCGTCTTGCATCTCTTACTTGCGAGGCTCAGCGAGCTGGTGATCGATTTGGGCAAACCGAACTTGACGCAAATCTTTCTAGGTTTCAACCTAGACATTTTGTATTATCTGCCAATCAAAACGCACGGTGCGACTTTGCGAACTTACCATACAAACATCGCTAAGTTCGCAATCTCCCATTTTTGACACATTTTTCGCGGGCATTTTGTTGCCGTGCGATCGCCGCTGCCAAAGCCAAGATGCCAGTGGAGGACCCGCTGACGGCGCCGTTCGCGGGCCTCTGCGACGCGCTGCGCGGACTGCACAACCAGGTGAACGCGCTCGTGCGAGTGCACGAGGCAGTGGACGCTTTCAACGAGGCGTTCGGTGCGTTCCAGAGCGCCATCTCGCTGCAGGCATCGTGTCTCCAGTTCCCTCAGCCTCCAGCGCCGGTTGCCGTACCGATCTCGCGTTTCGTGTCCAAGAAGCCGTCCGTCTCGCTCGACAAGCCACGACCCGAGCTGTCGCCGACGGGGATCCCGCCTCCCAAGACCATCACCAAGCCGTCGAACCTGCCAGTCGCCGGCAGTGGCGGCAAGAAGAGCGGCATCCCGCAGCGCCAGGGACCGGCCGCCAGCATCAAGAAGAAGGGCGTGAAAGTGGCGTCGACGCCCGGCCAGCGCCAGATGAAGGGGAAGAAGAAGCCAGCCGCGCCGGCGAAGAAGCCCACACCACCCGCGTGGGTCTGGGAGAAGTGTACGTTTGCACTCTCTGTTTGACGACTGCGAGTGCTTTGACGAGTGATTTGTGCGCTCACAGGGGTGCTGGAGAAGGTTCCCAAGAAGTACCAAAGCGCGCAGGAGCTCAAGAAACTCGAGACCATTGTCCTGTATATCAAGAATCGCCGCAGCGGAATGTACGTGGTTATGTGGAGGATTGGCTGCTCCTGTTTGTAAGTCTTATGTTGACGGTCGTCTGGGTTCTGACAGCTCGATCGCCGACCTCGTCAAGCACAGCGGACTCGCCGTCATCAAGTGCAAGGAGATCCTACAGACGCTCATGAAGCTCGAGCTTATCGAGCGCAAGCACGAAGAGTCGGTACGAAGCCGCTGTTGCTTGCTCGCATGTGTCTCGACATCGTCGGTACTGACGCTGGTCGGCAGGGCTTTGTGTACACGTTTGGGACCTCGTCTTGAGCGCTGGGGAGCTTCAAAGGAACCACCTACTTCGTCGCCCGACTGCTCCATCCGACAGCTTTGTCGCCGCCCGATGCAGTCTCCACGTTTGGATGCATGTCGAGTATTTATCATATTCAAGCACTCACTTGAGCTGCGAGTCGTCCTTAGTTTCCCACTTCTCGCTGATGCTGTCGTTGATGGCCGAGTCGTCGCGCCAGAACCTCCCTTGCCGCGCCAGAGCCAACGGCGAGGTCGGCATTCGGCGCGCACCGCCTCCTCCGCCCACGACCACGTCGGCAAAGCTGAGAGATCTCGCTGGAGACTTTCGGGTTGCCAACGTCTGCAGATCACCGCTGCTGTGGTGGTTCGCGCTTCGATCGTCGGCAGTCGAACCGGCGCTGCTACTGTTGCGCTGCACTGTTGACTGGGACATTCGCGGACTCGACACAATGCGATCGCGTCGGGATCGCTCGTACCGGTCGACGGACGTCACGGACCGCGTCGTCATGCGCTCGCTCTCGCTCTCGCTGTACCTCCGGCTGCTTCCGTCGTTGCTCCCACGATACGAGCTAGCATATGGTGCTGCGCCGCCTACACCATCGGTCGAACGCGCATACCCTGACGAGTGGTGATCCAGGTACGATTGGTGGTGATGCTGGTGGTGCTGGTTCTGCGGAGGTGGAACCGGCTGGTCGTGGCCACTGTAGGCGTACTCGCTGCCAAAGTACGGCGTTGCCACGGCCTGAGGCTGGTACGTCGTCGATCTCACGCCTGTGGCTGCGACTCCCACAGCGGCGAATTGCTGGAAGCGCATGTAGTTCTGCTGCATCGACTGCGGCGTCTGTCGCAGCGGCCCTGACAAGCTGGTGCGCAGTCCAGAGCGTCCGCTTGCTTCCGCTAGCGCGACCGACGGAAGGGTTAGCTCGGTCTTGGCATTCACAGGCGCATGAGGGCCGAGGATGGAACGCAGCAGGTTGTCCGGATGCAGAGCCACGCCGGCCACCAGCGCGCCTCGGTTCTCTATAAAGACAGAAGACGACTGAGACGCCATCAGCAGCGTCTGGTGCGCCGAAGCCAGCGCGCGACGGATCTGCATGATCCGGAAGCAGTTCCTGCCAACGTTGTTGCTCGGTCGCAGCGGGTCCTCGATGAAGACGGGGTCAAACTTGTGCGGGTCCACGTGGCTCTGCTGATACTCCATCATCATCGTCATCATTGTCCCCGCAGCTGCTGGGTGTTGCGGCCAGTCCAGTGACGACCGATAGCTGTACCTTCTCGAGCCAGGCGACGACAGCAAGTCTGGATTCTGCGTCGGCGACTGGGACGTCATCTGCCAATGGTTGGCGCTGTAAGGAGTCGCGCGCTCGTCCATTGGAGGTGTTGTGGAGCCGCTCGATTCGTCTGGGTCGTGCAGGTGGCCTTGATCGCGAGCTGTCGTTCCCGACGACATGCTCTCGCGGTTCAGGAAGCAACGCGACGCCACACTGATCCCTGTTGTCCGCGGGTCAAACCGATTGCCGTAAAAGTCGAGAAACCCCATCAGCATCATCCCGAAATCTGCAGCCGACTGCGCACTGATGCTGTGCTGCACAGCGGCAGACACGTGCTCGAAGCCATTCGGCATCGTGTCGTGATACTCCTGCAGATATCGCGCAACTAGCAGTAGTAGCGCGTACGAGGACAACCCGCCCGAATACGCAGCAGCGACTCCACGTTCGATCGCGAAGCTCTTGAGCACCAGCATGATCGGTGCGAGCGCCGGGAACTCGTGAAGCAGCGACAGCACCACGTCGTTCGTGGCCAGTCCATTGTGTCCAGGTCCTTCGAACGAGATATCCAGACGGACGTTGTATGGCGGCGCCGTGAGGAGCGTGATGATCGGCACCGATGCGTGCGGGAGCGTCTTGACCGAGTCGGGGACTACCCACGGCTCCTGCCGCAGCTTTCTGGCCAAGTTCTGCTGCCACGTCTCCTTGATCGCGTTCCTTCCTTCCAGCACACCTGCAGTGTCGGCAGGAGTGTCACGTCGCACTTTCGGAAGACAGATGACGAGATCCAGATCGCTGGACGGTAGTACCAGCCGCGTAACGTATGAACCGTAAGGTCTCACTTGAGCACGTGGCCACAGAGATTGCACCGTCGCCGTGCACAATCGCTGAGCCTCCATTTGAGCTGGCAGACGCGCGTTGCATTCGGTCTGGAGCTGCGATACATACTCGCACATGTCCCAGTGCAATTTGCTTCTTGGCGGAAGAACCGACATGGGCACTGACACGAACGGCCCCATCACAGAGGCTCCAGCGGTGGCAGGGTGGTGGACGATCGACTGGGCGTAGCTGAACTCCATCGGCGGCGCAGCAACTTCTGGCGATCCGCTCGAAACACGGTCCTCTTCCGACGGCGACGGAGAGAACGGTGGTGGAGATGACGCAGTGCTCGTCCGCGAAATGTCCAGACCGACCACTCCAGTGTCTTCGACGGCTGGCGGTTGCTCATCGCAATTGTAATTGACCACCGACGCTTGATAAAGCTGCAGTTGCTGGATCTCCGACTCTGCCGTCTGTAGTTGAATAGAGAGTGTCGAGACGGTCTTCTGCAGAGTGCTCGTCTCGCTCAAAGCCCCAGACGTCGCGTCATTTACCATCTGCAACATCCACGCACACTAATGGTTAGCAACAAAATCGATCTGGTCCGATAAACACGAACAACATACCGAGATTTTGTCGTCCACTTCCTTCTCGAGTGTCGAAAGACGATCCAGAACCTTCTTGAGCTCTGACCTTGTGTCCTCCAGTTCCTTTCGGAAAGCTGTGTCCGTTTGCTTGTCGCGGTCCTCTGTCGACGCGAGGTGACATGTGCACTGACAACACTGACAGCAGGTGCTCTCCTGCTCGTCTTCGTCTTCGTATACAGTCTGAATAGTGCCACCTGTGCTCGCCTCCTTCGAACTCCCTGCAGCATTGTATTTGAAAGGCGTAGGATGTCTCCGCCGCTTGAGCACACGTTGGCGGTCAAAGAAGCCTCCTTTCCGGTACAGGAAATCGGACGTCGAGTCCATTTCTTCGTCACGATGATCCGCTTCGTTGCTGTCATTAGTGTCCGAGCCCACAACATCACTCTCCAACGAAGAATGCCGCTCCAAGTCGGAGCGAATAGGTGCGATATCCGGAAACGATACAATGGAGTTCTTCCTGTCACGTCCTGGTGGCGCCTGTTCAACCTCGCAGTCATCTTCTGGATGAGTCAGAGCGGATATCTCGGTCTGCGACTGCTGATGTTCAACGGATGTCCCATTGTCACCGATATCGGGTTTCAGCGGCCAGCGGAAGTTGTAGAAGTTCCAATCAAGCGAGTCACCGCGATCGAGCGCTGGCCGCGAGAACACTGACGGCCACCCAAAACTCGAGTGATTTGCCATCGTGTCGTTGTCACTCCCACTTTCTCCGCCGTCGTGATCGTTCATCACTAAGAACGCGCTTCGATTCTTCTGAGCAGAGAACAACGAGTTCGGTGTCGACGAGTATAAAGAACGCGACCCGAAATGCGACAGCGAAAGCGATGACGACTGCGGTGCCGTGGCGTTGACGCCCGATAGGAATCCGAGATACGGACGAGGCTCGTTGGTGCTGTACAGAAACCCGCCTTGGCTCTTATGCACATTCAGATCGCGCTTGCTATCGAAAGGAGCATCCGCATCATCTCTGTCGAGATCACTGCCCGTGTCCGGTTGGTTTTCTTTCGCTGGATGGGAAAGTTTGGTGCTCAGCGTGTCACCGTCGAGGTCGTATCCTTCACGTTCATGCTGATTTGCTGACGATGACGTCGCTGACACAGTCTTTGGTGCCTTTTTCGTCTTGTGTTTCTTCTTCTTCGTCTTCTTCTTCTTCGGTAGAGCACTGCCATGCGCACTATTGCCACCCTCACCAAGGTTTCCATGCAGTTGTTCTGTCCGACGAAGCGAGAGATCAATGACTTGGTCGAGTAGACTCGAAACGATCTTCAGCTCCTCCGCTCTGCGCTGCCGGACTTGATCGCACAGATCATCGAGCACCACTTTCAGCAATCTCTGGTGTGCTGATTTCATCTGAGAATGCTGTCGCTGCTGCTTCAGCTTCTTCTTGCGTGAGGCGCGCCGTCGCTGCAAATGGTTTGGTGTTTTAAGCGTGGCTTCCTCGTTCAGAGCATCTCCGTTCGACTCGTAAACAGCAGTCGTGGCATCCCCCGCTTCATCCGCGGTTTCTCTGGCAAGGCGATCCGACAGCAACGCAGAGCACCTCTCTTGCAAGTGCTCGGCGACTAGGAGTTTGAGAGCAGCTACCTCCGGGGAAGTCACAACCAGACTCAGCGAACAACCAAAGTATTCTTCGGCGAACGACGACACGTTTCCCTCAACGAGATGCTGCTCGTTCACCCAGTTTGCGCTCAAAATGGTGATCGCTCTCTCCAATTTGTCTTTGGCAGCTTGGTACGACAGGCGCGAACTCGCCAAGCCAAACTGACCCAAATGCTCCACCACAATGCTGTGAAGATCCCCTGCAATACGCTGACGATCTTCCGCGGTGGCATGCTGCCATTCCCGAACTAGGTAATGCTTCGACCCGGGACCGACGAGAGCGATCTTGGCTCTCGATTGAGACAGTGGGTCATTTTGCGCCGACGCTTTGAACATTTTCCAGTGTGCCCAAATATTGAGCTCCTGGACATATCGTCGCACGCAGCATGAGTTCCTGCGATCAAGTGTAACCATCCTGAGCGCCACGTACAATGTGGTTCACGATGAGAGCCTCGACCGAATAGTAGCCTTGCATGGACAACCACTAAGCGCAAGAACCTTCAAGTCAGTCCACAAAGCGACCAGTTTTGATCAGTAGCGTCGATTCTCACCTTGGTCTCTCCCCACACACGATCCACAAGCGTGATGCTACTTGGACAATCGCCGAGGAACCCGCTGTACGAGAGGACGCCGAACACGCGCAAAAGCGCATCAATGTCAACATTCGACTGCTTGGTCATCACCCCTAGCGCCACCAGCGAGATGGACACCGTGTCACACGACTTGTGCGTGTTGAAGAACCGCAGCGCCGCCGAGAGTTTCTCCGCTTGCTCCTCGTACTCGCGGGTATGGAACGCGCCAAACACATCGCCATCAGCCGTGCGTACCGACGGTCGCGCCACAAACTCCCTAACAAGACCACCACTCAGACCCAACTTCCCCTTTAAAAGTACAACAATAACCAGAACGTCACCTTGGTGCCAACGCCTGCGCCTTCCCTGTGTCCGCGCTCTTTCGTTTGGTCGACGCGATCTTGACTGGCAATAGCTGAAACTCGACAACTCCAGCACCAGAATGGTGAATCGCGCGCTCTCGCCGACGGAGCGTGGGCGAAACAACTCCCTTCCGCTGTCTAGACGCGACCATCGACATACTCAGCACCGTCTTGACGAACCCAGCGTCCACGATGCTGCACAGCGACGCCACTTCCTCGGCGCGGAGCGAGCGAAGCCACTCGGCGATCGCGCACTTCTCCTCCGCCGCCGCCGCGGAAGCCGCGTCCCGCCGCTTGCGCGACCGCGACCGGCGCTGGGCTCGTGACGCGAACGCCGAGTACTCGCCTAGAGCGCGCATCAGTGCGCTGGAGAGCGCGCGCGTCGCCGGCGGAATCGTGGTCGGCGGCGCCATGTTCGTTGTTGCCGTGTTTCCTTTTCGGAGCGACCTGGAAGCTCGGGATTTCGACCAATCGCAATGAGGGGAGACGGGGCCAGTTGAACCTGCGATACAGCATGAAGAAAGGAGGCGTTCCGCAAAGCAGGTTCAACCTAGAATGGCTGTGTAGGTAGGTGCGCGGCATCACGAGCACGTTCATTCACTTGCGACCACAGCTCGAATACATTGGCTAGAACCACCCGGCGAAGGGCGACCCGGTCGTCACCTTGATAAAGTCGTGGTAGATCACGAAGCAGATGGCCGCGACGAGGATGATGATGGTCGTGTACAGCACGATCGTGTTGGTGATGATCCGTCGCGTCATGCGCTGCAGCACGCGGCGCGCCTCGGTCGTCATGGCGCCAGTCTCGCGGACCTGTAGGCGCATCAGGTGTTAGTTGCGGTACTAGATCGTCTTTCTAACGTGTCGATCGCCAACCTTTTCGTGCGCCGACAGAAGACCCTCGCGTTGCTGAGCGAGGGTGTCCAGCACGGAGACGCCGATCTCCTCGGTCTCGGCGACGAGTCGGTGCGAGTGCTCTAGCGTTTGGGAGGATCTGTCACCGCAGGTGCAAGTCGTGTCAGCAGGCATCTCAACTTGGGAAGACAGAGACCATCGAATACCGGAGCAAGCGATTTGTGTTGTTGTTCAGCCGCTCGTACTGCGAGTCCTGCATCGGCAACACCACAACATGTGTCATTCAAGCCGGGAAGGTGTAGCCATCATAACAGAAACGTACGAAGTTGCTGGGAGCCGTGTTGCCTTTGCTCTTGGACTCGCGCGCCATGAGCTGCGCTCGCTCAAGGTCGCGCAGCAACCCCTGCAGCTCCTCCCTGTACAGATTCACCTGCAAGCGACAAGCGCCGCTCCATCAGCACTGATCGCGACATGAGAGAGCGTGTCCGAGCGAGATCACCTTGGCCTGCATCGCCTTGCGCATGCTCGGCGGCTTGCCGCGCACCTCGATGCTCATCAACTTCATCTGTGGCGCCAACCACCGCGTCAGTTCAGCACTTCGCGACTCCAATAGAACCACTACATTGCAAGACACGCACGCAGCGTTGCGCCTCGACGACGCGGGCTTGCGCGAGCTGCATGGCCGTCGCCGTGGAGCCTGCTAGCGTTCAATGACGAGTGTCAGATCCATTCCTTCACAGCGCACCAAAGCGCGCCGAAGCCGCACAAGACCGCACCGCACCTTGGCTGTGCACGAGGTCGTTGATGGCGTTGTTGATGGCCATTTTGCTGTCCACGAAGTCCTCCTCCAGCGACCGGAACTCCTCCGGCAGCGCCGCGACCTCGGCCATGATCTCTTCTACCTCGACGACTTTCCTTCTCTTTTGCTTGTGCTGATCGGTCGACACCTCCCTTATCCTGCAACATCACAATCTCGATTTGGGTACAAAATCCCCTCAAGCAGCAACTTGACCTGAATGACCTTTCATGCTCGCGACCGCGATCGGATCACCCTGATGCGGCACAGCGGCGGCGTGCGCAGTGCCCGTGCGGCGGCGGCTGCATCCAAGGACCCGCCGACTCGTCCGTCATCGGCGTAAGCATCGCTCGCTCAAACAGTGTCTCTATTGGATGTTGCATGCATTGCAAAGTCTGACGAACAGCATGCCAATTCAGATTGTCGGAGCGACTGCGCGCGACTGAGGTGTCACGCTCAAGTGCTGGCTACTGCTGCGGCTAAAGCAGCGGTCGAGATAGCTATCACATCGCAGTACTGATGGTACGTTTACTGTGCATGAGCAGGAAGCGCTCGTGGCGGCTCGAGCCACGATCGCGCAGCAAGAGAAGCGCGAGGCGGAGCTGCGGCGCCGACTCGTGGCCGATGGCGTGGCGCTGGACGCGCAGCTCGACAACCCAGCGCTCGAAGGTTGCATTCTATATACATGGCAGTGGACTGCGAGAGATTATTCACTGTCGGAGGTCTCTGGATGCGGCAGCGAAGGTCGGCGCGCTCAAGAAGCAGCAGGACCAGAAGGTGCGCGCACTGATGCGGTCGATCAACCAGCTGCAAGAACAGCTACATACGCTCAAGGCGCAGGACCAAGAGCACCGGCGCTCGGCGCTCATCCAGGGACTCAGGAAGCAGCAGCGTGAGCAGGAATTGCTGGTCGACGTTCTCAAGCAGGCGCTGCAGGAGAAGGTACCCGAGTTCCAGAGCAATCGCGCACTCGTCAACGACTTTGTTACCAAGAAATCAGTCGGTGGACCGCTGCGCTTTCGTCCCAAGACCCGGGAGGAGCTCGAGAACGAACTCCGCGACGTCGACCAGAAGTACAAGTGGTCGATGGAGCAGCTCCGACGAGAGCGCAAGCGTGGAAGCTCTCGAGCTCAGGCAAACCACGACTCCGGTGACGATGAGGAGGACGAGGAAGACATTGAAGCAGATACCCCACGACAAGCTCACGTGGGTGATGACGTGCGAACAATAGGTAAGAACGCGTTTTGGGGTCTGTAAGGAGGTTCAATCGCTCTACTCTAACTCGGATTGCAGACCCTGGGATGGAGGAGGAGTTGGCGCGACTTCGTGCGGAGAACGCGTCCAAGACGGTGACAATCCACTCGCAAGCGGACGAGATCAACGAGCTCTATGCTGAGCTGGATCGCTCCCGCATGTACGACCGTCGTGTTTGATTACCTGCATGGGATGCATCCTCATTGCATGTTATCTCTCTTTAGCGTGGAAGAGAAGGTTGTGAGGAAAAAGCACAAGATTGAGCAACTGCGAGAGCGACTGGTAGCACTTGAAGCCGAGAACCTGACGCGCGTGCATGAGCGCGAGGCCCAAGCCGAGCAATGTCTGCAGCTGCAGGAGGAGCTCCAGTTCCTGCGCAACCTGAACGTCGACGACGTGAGTGCCAAGGACGAAGAGAGGCTCGATCAGCTCGAACAGATCCAAATATTGCGCGCCAGAGAGCTCGAGCTGCAGAACCAACTCGAGAGCCATCAGAAGAAGTGGGCGGTCGACCGGACCAACATGAACCAGCAGCTCCGGCTTGTGGAGAAGGAGAAGCAGCTAGCCGACGACGCAAAGAAGCTCGCAGTGGTCGAACGAGACGCTGCATCCAAGAAGTTCGGTGGGTGAAACGTGGAGCTCATTTTCTCTATCAGATCATTGGCTGCTAAACTGACAAATTGGTGCTGCACTCGTTGCAGCCAACTCACTGCAAGAGATCGAGACAGCTCGTAGGGACCTCGAAGCGGCGACTGCACGGTCAGATAATCTAGCAAAGCGAGTCACGGTAAGATCACTAGCGATAGCTCGCAATTCACATGGCGACTGGTGATCTGATCTGTGCTGTAGGAGCTCGAGGCGCTGTTGGCCAAGCAAGAGAGTCTCTCCAAAGAAGAGCGCGAGGCGTTTGCGTCCACTGCCACCGAGAAGCTCCATTCTCTCTCGCTGGAGCTGGAGCAGAAGAACGAAGCGATGAAGAACGTCGAGCGGCAGCTGAACGCTGCCAAGTTGCTGGTTCGGCAAGGGAAGAAGGACAAGGAGGTGCTGGAGGACCGGGTGGCCAAACTTCAGCAGCAGCTTGCTGCTCCAAAAGCGACCGAGTAGACTACAAACTGGTGTGATACGAAGACTCCATTGAAACAAATATGTGCGCTTACTGAGCAGAGTAGGTGTATAGCTTGGTCGTGTAGGGTTTCTGCGCCGAGCCGACGTACGCCGTGTCCTCGCTGGTCTCGGCGAACCCGAACTTGTGGTAGAACTTCTGTGCCCGGATGTTATGCTCCCACACACCGAGCCACGTGATCTTGCGAGCCTTGCGCTTCACCTCGGTCATAATGGCGTCCATGAGCAGGTAAGCAGAACCAGAGCCGTGAAATGCTTTGTCCACATAGAAGCGCTTGAGCTCGAGGTAGTCCTCGCTCGGTCCATCGTCGCCAGTACGAACACTTCCCTCATGCAGCATGCCATATCCGCACGGCGTGGATGGATCGTCGCGATGGAAGAGCAGCGCCGTGTAGTAAGCCGGGTCCTCGAGCACGGCGAGCAATGTGGAAACGTGATAGTTGGTCGTCAAGAACGGAGCGAGCTCTCCCGGTCCGAACAAGTGGCCGAACGCATCGGAGAACGTGCGGGCCGCGAGCTCGCTGAGCGCCTCGGCATCTGATGCCACCGCCTGTCGGATGACAAAGGCGTGCATCTTTTGAGAGGAGCGGAGAATCGAAACTAAGGCAGATCACCGGACCGAAATGGCTGCAGCCACCCATCACAAGGACCATCACTAACGCAGTTCGTCCAAGTGGGATGAAGTAGCCGTGCTATGAACGGGTCATCAAGGTCCCAGCGCTAGCCAGACCTTGCGCATCAGAGTGACGATACAACACGATAGAAAGCGACCTTGATGCCTAAACTGAAAGCAGTGCAAACAGCGAGCACCATGTACCTGTCGAGTCGTGACGAGGGATCACCGCCTTCAAAACGAAACGCAGCAAGAAGCAGACACTGGGATGACTAACACACATTGACTGGCGTCTATTACGTTACTGCTTGAGCGTGTAGAGCAGGTCGCGGTCCTGCGCGGAGCCGACGTGGAAAATGTGCTCGCCCGTCTCAACGAAGCCGTATTTGTGGTAGAACTTCTGCGCGCGCGAGTTGTTCTCCCACACGCCCAGCCACGTGACCTTGCGAGCCTTGCGCTTCACCTCGGCCATGAGGTCGTCCATCAGCAGGTAGGCAGCGCCACGGCCGTGGAACGGCTTGTCCACGTAGCACCGCTTGAGCTCGAGGTAGTCCTCGCTCGGTCCATCGTCGCCAGTGCGGATGCTGCCGTCGTGAAGCATGCCGTACCCGCACGGCGTCGTTTGGTCATCGCGGTGGAAGAGCAGCACCGTGTAGCGCTTCGGGTCCTTGATCTCGGCCTCGACCTTCTCCACCGGGTACGCCTCGGCCAAGAACGTCTCGAGGTCTTCCGGCGAGTACAGGTGGCCGAACGTGTCCACGAACGTGCGGGTCGCGAGCGCGCTGAGCGCTTCGGCGTCGGCGGCTGCGGCTCGGCGGAGGACGAAGGCGTGCATCTTGAGCGGGGCGGCGGAGATCAACTACTGAAGGAGGCGGACGAACGTGGAGTGGGAGAGCCTGTCAAACGGAAGAGCCGACCTGAACCATCGCACCATCAAATTGCGCATCAAATCAGCAATTCCTCTAATCGGATGAGGACGAACATTCTGCTGATAACCAGCACTCATGGTGTTTACCCCGCTTTAGTGATGTCACTGAGATAGTGACGCATTTGCATCTTTTCTCTTCCTCCGCTTCAAGGCAAGGAAGGCGACGATGATGGCCTTCGGCGACGACGGGATGACGGAGCCCCTGCTGGACGAGGCGGCCGAGGAGCAGCGTCGCGTCAAGGCGCCGTCCCCGGCGTCGTCGCCCATGGCGGCGCGGAGCTCGGCGTTCAACGGACGCCACGCGGGAGGCAAACAGGGCGCGGATCAGTTCGACTTTGAGTTCATTTCCGAGCGCGAGACGCTCGTGTTCGAGGACGACGAGCTCTACCGCGGCCGCGGAGGGAAGGGAGACAACTTTTTCATGACGTATTTGATGAGCAAGATCCAGCCGGGCTCCGGTGCGCACGGTTATCCGTGCATTTGTGCGCGACTCGATATCTGATCTGATTATGCTCGTACAATAACCGCAGTGAAAGGGTCCATGTTCACCATGACGGTTGCCATCGTCGGCGCCGGTATCCTCGCGCTGCCGTACGCCGTCCACAAGGTGAGTAGATAGTGACAGGTGTGAAGAATGTGCACTGTATTGATCCGCTGTATGTGATGCTGCTCCATCAAGGCTGGGTTGGTGTTGGGGATGCTGCTGATCATCCTTGGCGCAGCGGCCGCCAACTTCTCGCTACGACTGCTCATCACGTGCTCGGAGCTCGGACAGGCGCGGTCGTACATGGACTTGTCGTCGGCCACGGGCGGGCGGCGGCTGGCCGCGTTCACGCAGTCGGTCGTGTGCATGAACCTGTTCGGCACGTGCGTCGGCTACCTCGTCGGCAGCGCCGAGCTCATCCAGCTGGGAATGCGCACGTTCCTGGGCTCCGACAGCCGCAGCGTGCTCGTGGACCGACAGGCGCTGCTGCTGACGCTGACGCTCGTGTTCGTGCTGCCGCTGTCGCTGTTCCGGAGCCTCGAGTCGTTGCGCTTCTCGTCGCTCTTCTCGATCGTGTGCATCGTCTTCATGACGCTCGTGATCGTCATCAAGTACTTCCAGTTCGTGCACCAAGGTCTGGCGCCGACGATCGCGTACCAGTTCACGCACTTGGCGCTGTTCGACTGGAAGCTGGCGCACCTGCTCGAGTCCATCCCGCTCGTCGTGTTCGCGTTCACGTGCCACCCGAACGTGCTGCCGATCTACCTCGTGCTCAAGCGGCGCTCGAGCCGGCGCATGTACAAGGTCATGAACCGCAGCGTCGGGCTCGCCACGACCGTCTACTGCCTCTGCTCGCTCGTCGTCGTGCTCACGTTCGGCGACGCCACGCTCTCCAACTTTCTCAAGAACGACTACCACGGCGACGGCGCCGTCGTGGCCGGCTGCCTCGGCTTCAGCGTCGCGCTCATCCTGACGGTGCCGCTGTTCGTACACACGCTGCGCGATAACCTGCGCGAGGCGCTGCTCGCCAATCGTCGGCTCCACGCGGGGACTCACGCGCTGCTCTCGATGTTGCTCGTGCTCGCCGTGGTGCTCGTGGCGCTCGCGGCGGGCGACATCGCCTCGGTGCTCGCCGTACTCGGCGCGACGACCAACCCGGTCATCTGCTTCGTGCTGCCGGCCTTCTTCGTCGTGCGCCTGGCGGGGAAGTCCTCGCAGCACGCGGCCCAGAAGTTCGTGGCCGTGCTGCTCGCGCTAGTGGTCTCTACCGCCAGCGCGCTGAGCCTGCTGCACCAGCTGCATGTGCTCCAATAGCGGAGACCAAGCGGCGAGCGAATCTGCGGCGGGAGAGCGGGTGGCGGGCAGCCAGCCGTCCATTTCGACCTGCTGGGATGGGACGCTCGCGGCGTCCGTCGAGCGACTTGCGTGAGATTCACGACCGCTGGCGTGCGCTTCCGCGCGGGCGGCGCGCGACCCCCCGGAATCTTGCCGGCACCTGCGCGTGCTGCGCCGGCCAGAAAGGTTTGCTAACGGCGCGTCACTTCAAGTTGAGTGGAGTTTGGGCTTGCAGCTCTCGTCGTTCGGCAGAGCGACATGTCTTTGCAGGTGCGAGCAAGTTTGGTGACTGGGAAGTCAATTTGCTCCAAATTTGACTTTTCGGTAGTCAGATAGGTATGACGGCTGATGAACAAAAATAGGAAGGCGGCGCGCGAGATTCCCCGGTGTCGCTTCGGCCGTTTCTTGTTCGCGCGCGTCATGTTTCAGGATTCTCTCTCCGCCAATCGCAGAGCGCTCAGTGTCGAGGGCTGGGGCGACGAGTGCAGAGTGCTGGTCTCCCCATCGCTGATGGCGACGGCGTGGCACCTGGCGTGCCCGTTCCGTGTCCGGCGCCTGGATGCTCAAAAGCTCTTCTTGCCTTGCTGCACAATTGGTACTGAAACGTCATTGAGAATTGCCTTCCTTCGCACTTGGCCATGCCGGTGATGGACGGAGAGCGTCCGGCGGTGGCGTCCGCCGCGCTCCAGCGCCGGCTCGAGCAGATGCACCACGAGGACGTGGCGGGCGAGAGCCCCAGCGTGAGCCCGAGCGGCAGCGATCGCTCGTACGACTCGACCGAGCTCACCGTCTTGTCCGACCACGGCAGCGGTAGTGGCAGCGGGAGCGGTGGGAACGGCAGCTTGTATGGCAGCGTGGCGTCCGAGCCGCTGACGAAGGCGTCGCCGGCGTCGTCGACTGCCTTGACGATCGTGATCGACCCGGCGTTGGCTCGGCCGCCTCCGAGCGCGTCCAGGTTCCACATCAGCGACCGCATCCTCGTGTCGGCCGTCGCCAACCTGAGCACCGCGGTACAGTTTGTTCGGTTGATGAGTGTCTGGTGCTGACCAATAGTGCTGACATGTGTATGTATATGCCGTGAACAGTACAACCTCGCGGTCATCAACTACGCCATGATCATGATCCGGCAGACGTACCCGCCGTCGTCGCCCGAGCTCACGTCCATGGTGGCGTCTTGCTCCTTGGTGGGGGCCATCCTCGGACAGCTCACGTTCGGGTACATCGGCGCGGCGATCGGGCGCAAGAAGGCCATGATCTTCACGCTCGTGCTCTCGATCGTCGGCGCCGCCACGAGCGCGCTCTGTCCCTGGAGCGAGCACAACGTGTACGAGACGCTCGCGCTCTGTCGGTTCATCCTCGGACTCGGCGTCGGAGGCGTCTACCCGTTGTCGGCGACCACGGCCGTCGAGTCGAGCCATGACGAGACAAAGAACAGCAAGATGGTTGCGGCGGTCTTCAGTTTCCAGGGGATCGGGCAGTTGCTTGCGCCGCTCGTGACCGTCCTGCTGCTCGAGTTCGGGCTGCCGCGCTTCGTCGGATGGCGGGTGCTGCTCGGCGTCGGCGCGCTTCCCGGTTTATTTGTGCTCAAACAGGCGTTCCATGCCAAGGAGGTCGTGGACCACCTGCCGTCGGGGAAGCCCGTGCACCACGACCCGGCCCGCGAAGATCTGTGGCAGCGCCTGTCGACTGACCGCGAGCTGCGCGACAAGTTTGTCGGCGCCGCGCTCGGCTGGTTCCTGTTCGACGTGACCTTCTACGGCAACGTCATCTTCACGCCGATCATCTTGGAGGACACGTACGGGTTCGACAAGCATCACCTGCTGGACGTGGCGCTGTGCGCGCTCGTGGTCGCCGGGATCGGTCTGCCGGGATACTATGTGACGGTCGCGCTGGTCGGCCGACTGAGCTTCAAGACCATCCAGATCCTCGGCTTCGTCGTCATGGCCGTTCTCTTCCTCCTGCTCGGCGCCTTCTACAACCAGCTGCTCGACTTCCCCGGCTTGCTGCTCACGCTCTACGCGCTCACGTTCTTCTTCTCCAACTTCGGTCCGAACGTCAGCACCTTCTCGCTCCCGGCCGAGATCTTCCCGCCTGACGTGCGCGTCAAGCTCAACGGCATCTCGGCCGCGTGCGGCAAACTCGGCGCCACGGTTGGAGCTGCGGCGTTTGGACTCGTCGAGCAGCAGTGGGGTGTCTCATCCGTTCTGATCATGAGTGCGCTCGCGTCCGTGCTCGGCATGATTGTGACGTACCGATACATCCCCGCCAAGCAGTATCACTGAAGCAACTTGGTCGCCGGCACTAGAGTGAGAATGAGATAAATTGGTTTATATATGCAGCTCTCGCTGCGCGATTCGTTTTGTTATTATTCTTTTCACTGAGAATGTCACTCACTTGAACAGCGAATTTTTCTCAACATCCTACAGCGCCAAATCTACTCACACCCCAATAGACAGGATAATAAAACCTGAGCAGGCTATCCCAGAGAAATCTTGTATCGAGCCTCCTCAACACATTGCTGCGTCAAGGCACTCGTGGACACT